>SEYY01013878.1:0-5000 GCA_009176605.1 Armadillidium nasatum | reverse complement strand
TTTTAATTCGTAACTTTTTCAAGGTATTTTGTAAATTACACGCTTTTGCATCTCAAAAGAGGAAGAAATCCCCAATTTTCCAACCAATAAAACAATTTTCCCTCTCTTTCGCTGGGTTCTGCATTTTTTTTTTTTTTTTTTTTTTTTTTTTTTTTTTTTTTTTTTTTTTTTTTTTTTTTTTTTTTTTTTTTTTTTTTTTTTTTTTTTTTTTTTTTTTTTTTTTTTTTTTTTTTTTTTTTTACAAATTAAAGTGATGTTCTACAGTGGTATGTGAAAATCGATCCAAATCTGTTTAAAAACTTCAAATATGTTTAATTTCTTTAAAACATTGGTAAACCGTTCTGAGAAAGAGCAAATTCGCTTATGCTTGTTTACCCACAAATACGTCACGTGTCTTGCAGTTAACTTGAATGTTCACTTCACAGACTAAAAACAATGCACCTATTCTCTCAAAACGCAAAGATATCTTCGATTGACGAGTATTCGAAGTTCCGTTCTCCAAAATGTCTTCGATTGTCAAATATTCAAACATGTGGACTTTGTCAATCATTTCTGATGTAGTCGACTTATTTCGTCGTTCTCAAAATTGTTTTGACGCAATCGTAAGACACGTCTTGTCGATGATCTAAACACAAACTGTATTACAATATCATTTAACATTTTAGTTGTGTTAAGCAATTGTAATTGTTGTTATACTTTACATCAGTTTACGACTTTTTATTTCCTTTTTTTTTTAAAAAAAAACAGAGCCCTTTTCAAGGAGGAGGCATAGAAACTTTTAAGTTCTATTTACTATCAATATGAAATCGTTCGAATTTTTCAGCAACCCTCGTGTATAATTTTAAAGAACATAAAACACTGATGACACAATACGCAAAACCATCAAAAAATTACTTTTTACCTACATGTGCAGTACAATTGACGCATACAGTTTATTTCTTTACATTTCTCTTAAAATAAAAGTAGAGTTCAGAGCCCTTTTTACTGTCTGTAGTGCGTAACATTTATATTACTTTTATTACAAAAAAAAAAAAAAAAAAAATATTTATGAGTTGCTTAAAACTACTTGAAAATCTATAGAATATTTATAATGGTGTGTAGTTTCAGATAAAACAGCGTAAACATAAAAAATGTTACAAAACAAATATATATAATATATATATATATATATTATATATATATATATATATATTAATATATATATATATATATATATATATATATATATATATATATATATATATATATATATATATATATAATATTTCAAATAAAACCAGAACTTTTCCATGCTAAATAAAATATCTAATACTTACATAAAAAAAGTCAATAAATCGCTTTACCGTAATTACAACAACAAAGATACCAAGAGTAGCTTTTAAAATATTCTCTCACACACACACACACACACACACATATATATATATATATATATAATATATATATATATATATATATATATATATATATATATATATATATATATATATATATATATATATATATATATATATATATATATATATATTATTTGTTTTAAGCATCAGTCTTTAAATTATTAGCGCAGAAGGCATGGATTAAAATTCTACGAAGTGATATAATGCGACAAAACTAAAAATGCAAATAATGTTGATGAAACTGAGTTCTAATGCAATAAGTTGTAGTACAATGCACGTTAAATGGAAGAACAGTATATAATATGCACGAGATCCTCCTTACTAGGTCTAATAATAATAATAATAATAATAATAATAATAATAATAATAATAATAATAATAATAAAGTAAGTTGGAGGTGATTACAATCCTTGACTGAACCAACATGGCTAAAATAAATCTCGGCTGAAATTATGCAAAATAATTAATTTAAAACCTTTTAGGAAGAACCATAATTGAAATTAAAATATCTAGTAATAGTTAATAAATGAAAATATAAATGCACCATATATAGGTCATCAAAGTAATAAATGCAAGATTTATTGTTAATTAAAATTGCATTGACAGAAGACAATGCATAATACTAAATGATCATAACTCATCAAGAGAGTTCCAAGGTTAAAAGTGTTCTTCAGGGTTTTAGTCTGGGATAATTAATGTTACTAGTCTATTTAAATAATTTGAATGAAGGAATAAAAAAAAATGTAGGGCTTCTAAGTTACCTGATGACACTAAATTGTAAATTTCTGTTAAATTCTGAGAATTATTCTGATAAATTCTTTGCAGGATTAAAATGAATTTTAAAAGCAAAGAGTTTAAAAGTTTCTCATATTGGTAACTCAAGTAAGAATTTTAATTATAAGAATAGGAGAAGGCAGAAACTGTTATAAAAAAATAAAAAATAAATAAAAACTTGGTAATGGTTATTAGTTGTAATTTGAAAACTTCAGACCAATGCCAGGAAGCTAGACAAAAAGCTAATAATAATGTGTACAAGGGCAGGAGATAATAAACAAGCTACATAATAGCTATTACTGTTATTTCAGGGCACTAACTAAAAATCTAAGAAAAGACATGAAATATTGAAGGCACACCTTCACAGGTATAAGAAAGTGTGGTTTTAAAAAATGAATTATGAGGTAAGATTGAAGGAACTGGATATATTTTTATTATTATTATATTTTTTTATTGAAGAATCAGATTTTTTAAAAAGGAATTTGACACAAATGAAAAACTTTTTTATATCTTTCAATAAGTGCTGAGAAGAAAAATTTCTTTGATATAAGCTATTCTAGGAAAAATAAAAGTTACAATATATAAACAAGGAATTTTAAATAGATATGAGAAAATTCCTTTTAATAAATGAATATTTAATTTTTGGAATGCTCTGCTTAATGCTTTAGGATATGTTGTTACCTAGTAGTTCACTTGCAACTTTTAAAAGTGGTATATAATAGTTTTTTCAATATTCTGCTTATTTTTGGCTTTAACCAACACATTTTTTCAAACTCAAATTGCAAGGCACACTGACAATAATAAGATTATTTGTGAGTAACTTTGAACGTAAAACTTTGGATTTATATACCAGATATATAGGCCCGGTATATATATATATATATATATATATATATATATATATATATATATATATATATATATATATATATATATATATATATATATATATATATATATATATATATATATATATATATATATATATATATATATATATAACTCTCCAGATGCATGTCCCTCGACTGAAACGGGTAGTTGAAACATATCTTTCCACAAAGTCTCATAATTTCTCTGTCCAACTATGACTGTAGACTTAACTCCTATGCTCATTCTTATATGTACTTTATTGGTATAGTCTGGAACACACCCCTTTTATTTAACTTTCCAAACTTCCATTGCCTTGCACAATTTCAAATGCTGCATATTAGGACCAGTCAACCATAATTTAACCCATCAAGATAATTTCCCCAATTCTAACTAATGAAAATTGGTAGACTTATGCCTTTGCCCACCAGAGGATATATATATATATATATATATATATATATATATATATATATATATATATATATATATATATATATATATATATATATATATATATATATATATATATATATATATATATATATATTATATATATATATATAAAAATAAAAGGATTATTTAAAAAATTGAAAAGTTAAAATAAAAATTGAAAAAAAAAATTTGTAAGTTTATTTACTTTTGGCAAATTTCTTCTTACACAAACACTAGAATCAAATATAAAATTAGTCTTCAAATAATAATGAAATATATATAATAAAAAAAACAGACCCATGAAAAAATTTTCAGAATTTTGAAAAAATTAAAATTTTTTATCATTATTACCACATAAGGTCCACTATTCATACTGCACCTGGAATTTCCCACTATATTATTGCATAATCATAGAAATTATTTTTACTTAAAAAATCAGAAGGTAATTTTCTTACTATTGTGAGGAAACATTTTTTAATTGTATTGAAACTAAAAAGACAAAATAAAGACCACTTTTGCACAACACAAAACTTGAAAATTTCACTATATAAGGAATATCTATATTCATATATTTTGATATAATTTTGAAAATTGACAGATTAATATATCAATTTATCAAAAGACAATAGACTTTAATCCTTCATCCGGATCATAGGTAGAAACTACCTAGAAAGTTCCTTTCCTCAAATAAGAAATAATATATTTCAATTCATAGTATACAAATATAAGTGGTAAAAGGTTTGTTTTGCAATATATTGATATTTTTTCAAATATCAATTTTGATATCAATATATTTGATCAATATATTGGTCAGTTGATATTCAAAAGGACAGCCTTTATATACGGTACAATAATAAATTTGTATCTTATAGTAAAATTTTTCCATTTTATTACATTTTTTATACAAAAAGGTCTCACATTTCATTAGGCTTTATTTAATATATTTAAATACATTTCGTCTTTATAGCTTCAAATGAGTTGAAATAAAACTTGTCTAATTGTGGCAAGAAAGCTGCCCAAAATAGTAATATTGGCTAATCCCTATCAAAGACTGTACCATCCTCCATCCTTAATTTATATATATAAATGAAAGTTATAAAGATAAAAGAAAACAATGATTACAATAACCTTGACAGTCCTTAAATTCTAATGTCGTAAATTTTTTTATTTTTTTAAAAAATATATAATTACTAGGCCTACTTGGGGCAAAATAAAAATCAATAATTGATAATTAAAAATAATCAAAGCATGCTACTTTGACTAACATTAAAAAAACCTACAATTAAGAATATTTCATGCAACTGGTGATATATATATATTATATATATATATATATATAATATATATATATATATATATAATAGGAGGTGGAGATTGTTTTGAGTTTGATTGTTAAAAAATACGAATCGAAAATATCGGAGAAGCCATCGTAAACAAGAGAGTTGTCAGAGGTACGAGGTACTATTACTAGACATAGAAACAATTTTATTACTTACTTTTCTAGCAGAACCTAATTCGACTTATCAT
>SEYY01013877.1:7500-30043 GCA_009176605.1 Armadillidium nasatum | reverse complement strand
GATTTAAAGGGAGGTAGTTTAAATACAGCAGAAAAAACAGAAGAATGTAGAGAGTTCCATAGAACAGAGGGGTCTGTAAAGAAGGATGTATCACAACGTGTAAGCCTAGAGTTTGCCATGCTCATTCAAAATTCATGCGCAAGTAAGACACCCTTTGGGCTGCTAGGACGGCACAATGGTTGTGGAATGCAAGTGGTCAACTTCTTCGAGCACCTGCCATTGTAGTACCTATAGAAGAGAGAGAGAGAGAGAGAGAGAGAGAGAGAGAGAGAGAGAGAGAGAGAGAGAGAGAGAGAGAGAGAGAGAGAGAGAGAGAGAGAGAGAGTCAACATCACGTCTCAGAGAAAGAGAGTCAAGGGAGTTTGAAAGTAGGGGACAGTTTATTAGTTTTTTAACTTTAGACTCAACCTTATCCAAAAGAATGGTGGATCCGGAACCACCCCAAATGTAATACTGTATTCCACACAAGAACGAATAAGGCCTTTATATAATTTTAGTTATGTTCTGAAGAAAAAAATTCCCATAATTTGAACAGAACATCCAACTTTTTAGAGACCACCTTAGCAACCGTTGTGATATGAGGTTTCCAAGATAATTTATTTCTAATGTTTAGATCAAGAAGATTTAGATTGTTCACAGGTGAGACAGGAGAGCCGTCGAAGAAGATAGGAAAGTTGGGAGATGTTTTTGAGAGAGATATATGAGAAGTTCATTTTTCAAAGAGTTGAATTTAACAGGGTTGTGGTGGCCCCACCGGGAAATCCAATCCAGATCTTCAAGAATGGAATCGGAAAATTGAAGACGAGATGCAATTCTAGAAGCAAAAGAGAGAGGAGATTTAAAATAAGAAGAAGAATGGAGAGTTGAGTCGTCAGCATAAGAATGAATAGAGTTAAAAGTACAGCTGAGGAGGTCGTTGATGAAAAGTAAGAATAAAGTAGGAGATAGAACATAACTCTGTGGAACACCACAATTAATAGAGAGAAAAGAAGTCGCTTCGTCAACAAGTGTTGATATAGAGCGATTTGAGAGGGAACTAGACATGAGTAAGCAAAGATAAGGAGGAAACTCAAAGGAAGGGAGCTTAGAGAGTAGCTACGTATGCCTTGGATATGCCAAGCGGCACCACACAAGACCCCCCCGTAGTAACTAAGGGCAGAAGTCCATAGATCAGTAAGATAGGAAAATATGTCACCAGTAGTCAGGATTAATTCTTTGAAACTCATACTGGTAATCTAAAAGAAGGGAGTGAGATTCAAAATGATCAAGGAAATGAGAGATGAGGAGAGTTTCAATGACTTTATATAGAATACAAGAACTACTTGGCGACAGCTAGAAGGTTCAGATCGGCTACCTTTTTCGGCATCGCTAGAACATTTGTGCGCTTCCAGCACAGATTAAAAATATTAGAATTAAGGCATATAGAGAGTAGAGTTGAACGAGGACAGCGCCAACTCAGAAGCACACACCCTCAAAACACGAGGAGGAATGCCATCCAGACCACTTGCCTTTCTTATGTTCATAGATTTCAGGATTCCATGCACAAGATCATATGAAATTACGGGTAAAGGCATGGGACCCCTGAGAGAAGAAGTAGGAGTAGGAGGAGCGATGCCGGAATCATCCAGGGAAGGATTAGTGGAGAAAGGAGGCCGAAGAGATTGACCTTTTCAGTAGGAGTGTTAGTTACAGATCCATCAGATCGAATAAGAGAAAGAAACGAAAATTTGAAAAGTTGTTAGAGATATTTTTAGCAAGAGGTCAGAAATTTTTATCAGTAGGAGAACCAAGGAGGCCAGCTAACTTCCTTTTGGTGAATGCACGCTTAACCTGTCGAAGTATATTCCTGCAGTGATTTCGAACTGAATGAAAATTAGAAAGAGTAAAATGAGAAGAGGAATTTTTCTAAGCTCGATTCACACTCTCTCTATCCTAAATGGCACGAGAGCAGCCACCATCAATGACTTTATATAGAATACAAGAGCTACATGGCAACAGTTAGAAGGTTCAGATAATGAGAGATGAGGAGAGTTTCAATAACTTTATATAGAATACAAGAGTTACATGGAGACAGTTAAAAGGTTCAGATCGTCTACCTTTTTAGGATTTAGTTGAAGAGGGAATGAACCTACTCATACCGTCAGATATCACGGTAATTCCTGAAGGGAGCATTCCTTCTGCGGATAGCACGAGAACATGCAGAACTAAACCAAGAGTTGCTACGTTTAGTTTGGAAAAAATATGGAAAGCATGCCTATAGGCCAGAGAGAATCAGCTCGCTTATGTGCTCTGCAAATCCCGAGGATCACCTCCCACCGAAACATTAATCATTCAATAGGAAATCAAAAAAGAACAACTTCAAGTCAGACCAGTTAGTGGCACCGAAATGCCAGAAACGTCTCTTCATCAAAGGCGGGGACAGTTACTGCTGAAGGCTTGAAGAGACAGAAAAAGATACAGAAATAAAAAGGTTGTTGAATGAACCCAGAGGAGGAAAAAGTTTAACAGTATAAGTAGAAGAATAAGTTAGGAAAAGATCAAGTATGATGGGATCATCTCCAAGACTGTAAAGGATACGGGTAGGAAGACGCATAAACTGCTTAAGTTTGTTCTGAATAGAAAAGTGGTAGTCAAGTTCACCAGATGGATCAAAAGAGATAGATGAAAGGGGAACATTTAAATCACCTAAAATGATGATTTCAGAGAAAGGAGAAAAAGAAAGAATGTGCTCTATTATGGAATTAGTTGTCGAAGAATTTTGGATAGTCTGTAAAGTTAGGAGATAAGTAGACAGAACAAATAAATTTAGTTGTAAAGTTGCAAGAAAGTTTAAGCCATAATGTAGAAAGTTCAGAAAACTTCAAATTAGAGACACGAGAACAGACAACATCATTGCGCACATATGCGCAACATCCGCCTTTGGCTGAAAATTGAGGTTAGAGACAGTAGGAGGAAACAGAGTAGGGTTTGCTGTCAGAGCACTCAGACACCTGAGTTTCACTTAAGAACAAGTGATGAGGTCTAGAAGAAGAGAGGTGGTGTTCGACAAAGTGGAGATTAAGCAAAAGAGCGCTAAATGTTGCAGAAATTAATGAAAAAGGAGATAGTTCACCAGAGCAAGTAGGTATCAGTCTTGTTGGCACCAACCCCATCACCGGAGGCCACCAACTTCCAAGTATATATATATATATATATATATATATATATATATATATATATATATATATATATATATATATATATATATATATATATATATATATATATATATATATATATATATATATATATATATATATATATATATATATATATATATATATATATATATATATATATATATATATATATATATATATATATATATATATATATATATATATATATATATATATATATATATATATATATATATATATATATATATATATATATATATATATATATATATATATATATATATATATATATATATATATATATATATATATATATATATATATATATATATATATATATATATATATATATATATATTGAAAAAAAAAATGTCAACTCTAACTTTGTTTCTTCCCCTTTCTTTCTTCTATTATCTTCTGATGGCACAAGGGCCGTTTTCTCTTCGACTAAAGCTGAACTCTACGCTCAAATTTTTGCCTCCAATTCGACCATAGACGATTGCTGATCTGTTTCTCCTCCCTCAGCGCCCTTCAACTCATTTATGCCTAAATTGTAATTTCATCTAAAGATATCATTTCTGTTCTCTACTCCAGATGGCATTCCTACTGTGGTTCTCAAAACTTTTCCTTCCTAGCTTGCACCCTGCCTTAGTAAACTATTTCGTCTGTCTCTCTACTTAAACTTTCCCTTCTTGCTGGAAACGTGTGCTCATTCAGCCTGTACCGAAGAAGGAGAACCTCTCTCAACCCTTGAACTATTATCCTATTTCTTTAACCTCTGTTCTTTCTAAAGTTTTAGAAATTATCCTTTAATAGAAAGATTTGGGAACACCTCAATCCTTCTAATCTTATCACTGATCGCTAGTATAGCTTTCGCAAAGAACGCTCTACCTCTGATCTTCTTTCCCTTCTCTCTAACCCTTAGTCCTCCGCGCTTCGGTGTTTCGGTGAATCTTTCGTTGTAGCAATAGACATATCGAAAGCTTACAATAGAGTCTGGTACAAAGCTTTGATTTCCAAACTTCCCCCTTTCGTAATTTATCCTTCTCTTTATTTCCTTTTCTCAGATTTTCTTTTTGGTCGTTATATAGCAATTGTTATAGACGGCCACCGTTCTTACTTTAAATATATAAATCGTGGTGTTCCTCAGGAATCTCTCCTATCCCTAATTTTTTTCTACTTTTTATAAATATAAAACCCTCTATTACTTCGTCACCTATCCACTTCAATGTTGATGACTCAATCCTTCTTCAATCTCTTCATTTTAAAATTAACTCTTCCCAACAGCAGTTAGTTGACGCTAGAATGATGGCCTTGGAGCAACTAAATTCTGATATTTTTCGTATTTCTAATTAGGGCAATGAAAAGAATTTCTTTTTCAATGCCTCAAAAACTCAATCCAATCATGTCTATACTCGACACAACCTTCCACATAACTATGACATCTTTTTCGAAAACACTTGTCTCAAGCCTTCTTCTGTCCTCAATATTCTTGGTGCTTCTTTTTCTCGTGACCTTTCCTAGAATGATAATATTACTTCTCTTTCTAAACAAGCTTCTAAAAAGCTATGTTCTAAAGCTCCTTTATGATTTCTTTACACTACCCAAGCTGCATGCTTTTTATAGGAGTGTTGTTCACCCTGTATGAAGTAATCTTCACACATCTGAAGTGGTTTCACCCCAGTTATATATATATATATATATATATATATATATATATATATATATATATATATATATATATATATATATATATATATATATATATATATATATATATATATATATATATATATATATATATATATATATATAGATATATATATATATATATATATATATATATATATATATATATATATATATATATATATATATATATATATATATATATATATATATATATATATATATATATATATATATATATATATATATATATATATATATATATATATATATATATATATATATATATATATATATATATATATATATATATATATATATATATATATATATATATATATATATATATATATATATATATATATATATATATATATATATATATATATATATATATATATATATATATATATATATATATATATATATATATATATATATATATATATATATATATATATATATATATATATATATATATATATATATATATATATATATATATATATATATATATATATATATATATATATATATATATTTCAGAAATGAATACAAACAAATTATGTATAATTGTTATTGTCTCATTGATTCCTTTTTGTTTTACTGAGCTTGGATTGAAAGTCTACATTGACTCCTTTTATTTCGAAAACATATTGAACACTGGCTACATACAAGAGATGTTTACGCTCAGCTCGTTGATCCTATGCTCTGCAGCTTGTTTGGCAACATTCTGACTGGTGTCTTGTCTATTGCTTTGATAATAACGCAAAACGTTGTCTTTTAACCAACTTGATGGTTTCTCCCTATCACAAAGACTCTAAAGAAAGGTCAGTCAAATGTCACACGTATTTAAAAAAAGATCTTGCTTTTGGATCCATTGTTAAATCTTCAGAAACGTCTTCCAATTTCCTTCCGAATGGTACAGCAAAGGCACTTACCAAAGGAATTTACAACTACATTTCTAAGCAGACATGTGCTGGCGTTATTCCTCAAGACAATAAAGTTTACATTTTGTTTGATCTCGAAGAGTCATTTAACATTCGTGAAGTTCGAATAACTACTCAATCTGGAACTTATGAGCCAGATCTTCCAAAAGGTATGCAAATAAAAGTTGGAAAAAATAAACCTATCATAGATGGTGATTTTTCAGATTTTAAACTCTTTGCAACAGTTCCCCAGGATGTAAATAATTTGAGACTTACAGTTTTACCTATAAACCGTACATTAATGGACAGTACATATCCTTTCAAGTGGAAGAAGGAAGAAAAATTCTCTCGTCTTGTGCTATGTTCAAATTTTTGAATAGCATGTTCTTAGTTTGGAATACTTTTTCCATTTCCTTTCATAATAAAGTTAATAAATTTAAAATATAAAAAACATTTTGAATGCTTAGGAAATAAAAATGTCAAACAATTTCACTTGTAAATGTTTATTTTATTATAAAGATTTATTCAGTTCAATTATACTTTGAGATGTTTAGGACATGAAGTTTAGTTTATTTAAATAATTTTAGATCTGTAATTTATAGAACTTTTTCTTTAACAGCTTGAAAATATTTCTGTTTTAACACATAAACTCTAATTGCTTTTGTAAGAAAAATATATTTTATCTTCTAATACTAATTAAATTTTGTTCATTATCATCTTTTAATTATCCTTAAATTTTTTTCATAAATAATTATTTCAATCTTTTTATCATCATTTAATTTTTAAATAATATTTTAAGTATATATTTAATTTCTCAATATTTCTGTATAATATTTAATAATATTTTTAAATACTATTTTGGATGAATAATTTACTTCAGGACAAGTTTATTTAATATTATTCTAAGAAATTCACATTAATGTAACTTCAACTTTCATCTCTTCAAACATGAATATGTTTATTCACGGGGAAACGACAGCAAAGTTTCTTCATTTAAAAGCTCTTTCCCAATTAATTTTTATTCTCAGGTGACGGTACAGAAACGTATCAATCTGATGTATGATTGAAAGTTTGGAATCGAGACATATTACTTTTTTGCATCAACAATAGGAAAGACTAGATGTTCTTCTGATTATCAAATGTTTGAAGACATTGTAGAAGTTAATACTCTATGAAAACTTACAAAATTGAATAAATTTACCATTTGATATGTGAGTAGGTTTGCTTCCACCAGGATTTGTGGTCGTCTTTTCACCAATAAGGGATACAGGGCAGTGGCGCTCTAGAGGCGATGTGATTACTCTCCGTTGGGTATATGGGATGTTAAGGGTACTTCCCATGTCATCCTGGTGCCTCAATGGTACCCTCCTTTTTGCGCTCATGCACTTTCTCCTACAAGGAGTAGGCTCTCCTTTTACACACAATAAACACTATTACAGTCACACAGCCCTTATAAAAAAAAGAACAAATTAATTATGGCGTCGACATTAGTAGCCTCTGAGAATCCAAGAGGGGAGAATTACTTCATTCCAATTTCCACTTTGTTGAACATCACCTCTCTTCTTCTAGACCTCACCTCTTATTCTTGACCGAAACTCAGATGTGTGAGCATTAAGATAGCAAACCCTGTTTCCTCCTACTGTCTCTATCCTCAATTTTCAAACAAATTCGGATGTTGCGCATAGGTGCTTAACGATGATGTCTGTTCTCGTGTCTCTAATTTGGAGTCTTCCGAATTTTCCACCTTGTAGCTTAGGTTCTCTTGCCATACTACGACTAAATTCATTTGTTCTGTTTATTTATCTCCTAATTCTACTGACTATCATAAATTCCAAGATAGAGCACATCTCTCTCTCCTTTTATCTCTAAATTCTCATAAAATAGCATTTTTTTCTTTTCTCCTTTCTAAAATCATCATATTAGGTGATTTCAATGTTCACCACCGCCAATGGCTTTCTTCTAGTTCTCATGATACAGCTTGTGAACGCCTTCCATTTCGCTATCCAAAACGACCTTGAGCAGTTGGTGCAGCTCCCTACACGTATCCCTGATCGTCTTGGGGATGAACCAAACAATCTAGACCTTTTCCTAATTTCTAATCCTTCTCCTTATATTGTTAAACTCTTTCCTCCTCTGGGTTCTTCCGATCATTTTCTTATCTCTGTATCCTCTTTTATTTCCAAATCTTCTGCAGGAAAGACCCCCTTCTATTGAAAGGAAAATTTGGTCTTTCTTGTCGGTCTACGGTCGTACTTTTGATTTCCCGCGGAATGATTATTGCTTTCGTGGGAGGGGTCCCTCGGAGTGTGCTGAAAGCAAAACCGAGGTGATTTTCTCAGGCATGGAGGAGTACATTTCATCATTTCTTTTCCTTCTACTAAACTTGACAAACCTTGGTTTAACTTTGCGCGTTCTAATGCATATCAGTCGCAGGGATGCTGCCTTCAGGGATTACAGTCGTCTTCAAACTCCAGGAACTCACGCAACTTATGTTTTATATCTATCCTTCGTAACAACATATAAAAACTCTTTTTTTCCGTAGAAAATGCAATAATCTTTCTAGTTCCTCTTCTTCACGCTCATTCTACCATTTTTCAAAAAAATATCAACTCTAACTTTGCTTCTTCTTCTTTCTTCCCTCCTTTATTGCCTTACGACGACACAACTGCTATTTTACCTTCTTCTAAAGCTGAACTCTTTGCTCAAACTTCAGCCTCTAATTCAACTTTAGACGATTCTGGAGCTATTACTCCTCCTTCAAGACCCTCCAACTCATTTATGCCTAAAATTAAAATTTCATCTAAAGATATAATTTCTGCTTGCTCAGAGCTTAACAATAATAAGGCGTATGGTCCCGATGATATTCCTATTGTGGTTCTCAAAACTTGTGCTTCCGAGCTTGCATCTTGCCTTGGTTTACTATTTCGTCTTTGTCTTTCTACTGCGACCTTCCCTTCTTGCTGGAAACGTACGCTCATTCAGTCTGTGCCAAAGAAGGGGGATCCCTCTCAACCCTCCAACTATCGTCTCAATTCCTTGACCTCCGTTCTCTCTAAAGTTTTCGAATCTATCCTTAACAGGAAGATTTGGAAACATCTAAATTCTTCCCATCTTATCTCCTATCGCCAGTATGGCTTTCGTAAGAAACGCTCTACTGGTGATCTTCTTTCCTTTTACTCTGACTCTTGGTCCCCCGCTCTTAGGCATTTCGGTTTATCCTTTGCTGTTGCGCTAGACATGTCGAAAGCCTTCGATAGAGTCTGGCCCAAAGCTTTGATTTGTAAACTTCCCTTTTTCGGTATCTACCCTTCTCTCTGTGATCTTCTCTCTAATTTCCTTTCCGGTCGTTCTATAGCAGCTCTTGTAGACGGCTACCGTTCTTCCTTTAAATCTATTAAAAAATAATGGTGTTTTTCAGGGTTCTGTTCTTTCCCCAACACTTTTCCTACTTTTCATTAATGATCTTCTTTGTAATACTTCATCTAATATCCACTCCTATGCTGATGACTCCACACTTCATTACTCCTTTCAGTTTGAAAGACATCCCTCCCAACAGCAGTTAATAGACTCGAGAAGGGTAGCCTTGGAGCAACTAACCTCTGATCTTTCAAGTATTTCAAATTGGGGCAGAGAAAACATGGTGTTTTCAATGCTCAAAAACTCAGTTTCTCCATCTCTCAACTCGAGACAAACTTCTACACAACTATGATTTTTTCTTCGAAAACACACAACTCAAACCTTCATCTCTCCCTAATGCTCTCGGTGTATCTTTTTCTCGTGATCTTTCATGGAAAGATCACAGTACTTCTTTCTCTAAAGAAGCTTCTAGGAGGTTGGGTGTTCTAAGGCGCCTTCTGAATTACTTCAAGCCACCCCAGTTGCTTTGCTTTTATAGGGGTGTTGTTCATCCCTGTATGGAGTACGACTTACACATCTGGGATGGTTCCACTCATACAGCTCTCCTTGAGAAGGTGTAGGGTAGTGCTTTTCGTATCATTTACTCTCCCGCACTTACAAGCTCTCTTCAATCTCTTTCTGCCCGTGGAATTGTTGCGTCACTCTTTCTTTACTATCGCTATTGCAACGAGCACTGCTCTTCTTAACTCTCTTGTCCATTGAGAAGAGCTCGTGCGACAGTCTTTATACAGTCTCATTCTTTATCTATCCAACTCTTCGACCCCAGACTTAACCGTTATGCTCAATCTTACATATTCTCTTCTGGTAACGTTTGGAACACACTCCCTTTGTCTGTTTCCCAACTTTATTTGACTTGCGTACTTTCAAACGCCGTTTTTCTGGACATATCGGCAGTCATCGACCAGGATAGAGTTTTTCCAACTCCGGTAGGAGATATAAAAAAAGTATCCTCAAAAGCAAATTTTGTTCAAGCTTAACAGATAAACATTTCTTTAGCAGTATGCAAGTTTCATGCTTAATTATAGATCCTCATATTAAGACTATATCACCCAATCATTTCCAATTCAAAGGGAGAGAACTAGAATAGGAAAAAAAATCAATTTACAATTTTGATTTCTGTAGCTACGATTTTAACGCAATTTCAATATTTTGCCTTTTTTTTGTATTCGAAATGTTCAAAAACATCAAAAACATCAAAAACATCATAATAATACAAATACTTTTTAGTATTTTATTTAGCTTCAAATTACACTAATTTTAAATTGTAGCTTTCACATTCTGATCGACTAAATTTTGAGAAATCCTTTTTTAAACATATCTAAGAATAAAAATGTTTTGAAAACGAACTATGGAAAATTTTCTCCATCCAAAAAAAAAAAAGTTTTCAATGCAAACGTTTTATAAAAAGTGAATCACTGATTAACACTCTGAGAGCTGAGGCCCAAAATATTATAATTATTTTTTGAAATTTTCCAATTTCAGGGGTGCGTCCAATTTTCAAAATCTCATTTTAAAATTTTTAAAGATTGAACCCCATTGGCTTTTTCAAGTATCTTTTGCCAGTTATAAGAAAAAAAAGGAAAAAATTTAAAATAAGATTTTTTTTTTTTCATTTTTTTTTTTTAAGGCCTCCGTCTGAGCTCACCTAGAGATTTACATTAGACTCGTGTAAAGATGGGTTTTATTCATTTTTTATTCCTGCCCGTCCTGAATTCAGCCGTAAGTGCTGGTAAACTATATATATACATATATATATATATATATATATATATATAATATATATATATATATATATATATATATATATATATATATATATATATATATATATATATATATATATATATATATATATATATATATATATATATATATATATATATATATATATTATTATAATATATAAGTTTATATATAGTCCTAACCAATTCTTGAATACACTTGATTTATGCTTCACCACTACTCCTTGATATAAATACAACATTTTCCTTATTATTGCTAACTCTGACCATAATCTTATAACTCTTAATTATAATGCTTTCTCTCCAACAGCTCCACCATGCCCTAAGCGCACTTTCTGGCACTTCAATTGGGCTAGTTGAGGGGCAATGCCTTGCTTCTTTGCCAACAATCATTAGAGTGAATCTTGTTTTATCTCAAGGGACGCTTCTGTCTCTGCTGAAAAGGTAGGGGCTGTTATCGTCGATGGGATGAGTAGGGTCATTCTATCTTCAACTAAATATTTTTCTCCTCAAAATCCATTTTTTTATGGAAATTGTTCTCTTGTCCTTCGTAAGAGAGACAATTCTTATCGCGAATGGAAAAACACTCCTTTTCTTATCCTTTTTGATAATTTTCATTCACCTCGGAGTCATTGCAGGGATTTTCTTCTGTGCGTGCTTTCATTAAAAGGAACTGCGATGACCTCCATGGTTCTCCAACTGATAAAAATTTCAGGCCTCTTGCCAAATATATCTCTAATACCTTCTGTAAATATGCCTGAGGTTTTAAGGCATTACAGACAACCAGGTAGAGTCATCGACATAGGGATATATTAGTGATAAAGCAGCATTGAGAAGGCCAATAAGGAAAAGCAGAAAAAATTGAGATCCCTGAGGAACATCATTATTAATAAATAGATTTAAAAGATCAATGGTTACAGTTGTAGTACAACAGCTGTTATAGTGACTGGAAAGGACATCTAAGAGAGATGGATAGATGACAAATGAGGGAAGTTTAGAAATCAAATCTTTATGCCAGGCTTCATCGTGAGTTCTTGATGGTTCTAGAGCAATAACAATAGATTTAAAGTAATGCCGTATAGCAGAAGAACAAGAGTTAGAAAGAAGAGAAAGATCTCCATTGAAGCATTCCTTACAAAATACGACACACTCTCATTACAACTATCGAAATAAATTCACTTGATATTTCTTTATTTGAATTCATCAAATAGAAAATAAATAAAAAAAAAGAAAAAGAAACAACAATCATACACAATTGAAAGGAATAGAGATAAAATTAAAAAAATTGAAATGGCAACCCTTTCGCCTTTTAATTTAAGTCAAAATCTAATAGCTAAATGTTTATTAAAAGTATTAGGAGTGCAGCATATACGTACGCAATTAATTATATATATATATATATATATATATATATATATATATATATATATATATATATATATATATATATTATATATATATATATATATATATATATATAATATATATATATATATATATATATATATATATATATATATATATATATATATATATATATTTAATATATATATATATATATATATATATATATATATATATATATATATATATATATAATATTGGTTCTATATTATTTCCTAACCTTACTGACTATCCTAAATTCTTTGACTATTTAACTTCGAAATAAAATTCTTTTTTTTTTTCTCCTTTCTCTGAAATCATCATTAATGTCATTGCTAACCAAAAAGTATAATATATATATATATATATTATATATATATATATATATACTATATAATATATATATATTATATATATATATATATATATATATATATGACAGGTAAAACTTGTCTTCCATATCTCTATCCTAAATAGCCTTGAGCAGATTGCTTTCTAAACCTTTTCGTAACTTTTAATCCATCTTCTTAAGCTATAAATCTTTATCCTCCTCTGGATTTCTCTAATCACCTTCTAACTTCCGTATCTTTTTTAATCTCTAAAAGTTTTCTTTGGGAGGGACTCTCGCCTATTGCGCAGAAACGCTTGTAAAAGGTCAGTCTGACATTTGATCTTACTTCTGCGATTTTCCATGGAATGATTATTGCTTCCGTGGGAGATATCCTTCAGTATGTGCTGTTCTCATAACCGAGGTGTTTTTCAGTCATGGAGGCGTATATTCTTGCTAATTTTCATTCACCTGGGAGTCATTTCAGGGATTTTCTTCTGTGCGTACTTTAATTAAATCTCCCATATTCTTCTTATAGACTCTGACGTACAATATAATCTATATACCACTTCTACTATTGATATTCATCCTTATTCTAAAACAACTCTTTCTCTCAATGCATTATCTACTGCACATACAACTCCCTCCGATAATTTAGTGTTGGCAACTAACAACACTCACATAAATAACTATCTTTACGCTGGAAACATTTTGAGCACATGCACTAAAGGCCATATTTTAATAGATATCATAAATTTAAGCGCTTCCCCACAAACTCTACAAAAGAACACCCTCGTCTCCACTGCTAACCCCATCATACTTTTAGATGAACCAATACCCACAGCTCACACTTATCTCAACACTTCCACCAAAGGTCTCACTACATCCCAACTTATATCCACTTATAAAGAAATTATATCTTCCTCTATAAAGAATACTTCACAAGAAGATACTCTTTTACATGATCCTGCTCTCTTTGATCGTCTATTACAACTTCTTCTTTCATATAGTGATGTCATCGCTCTCGAAGATGATGAGGTCCCCATTTGCCCTTTACAAAAATTCTCCATTCAATTCAAACCAGACACCCCTAAAGTACTATATCGCCCACAATACCGCCTTCCTCACAAATATCTAACACACATAGACGAGTGGGTCACCACCTCCCTTCAAAAAGGTTACATAAAACCAATCTCCTCTCCACACAGCTCACCCCTCTTAGTCATTCCCAAAAAGAACTCCACACGCCCCAGAATTGTGGCAGATTATAGACATATCAACTCTCACACAGTCTTAGATCGCTATCCCCTCCCATGCATCACTGACCTCCTCAATACATTAGGAAAGAGCTCCCTCTTTACCTCAGTAGATCTCCTCGATGCTTATCACGCCCTCGAAATTGAGGAAAGCACACAACCCTATCTTGCATTTCGAACTCCAAGAGGTCAGTACTGCCCCACTAGACTAAACTTTGGTCTCTCAAATGCTCCTCCCGTTTTTGCACGAACAATGGAACTCGCCCTCTCCCATCTCTTAGGAACTGCTTGTAGAGTTTTCCTTGATGACGTTTTAATAGTTGGTCACTCTATACACTCTCACTTCGAAAACATCACCAAAGTATTTGAAGCTTTTCGGAGAAACAATCTCCGCATCAAACTCTCCAAATGTCATTTTCTTAGAACAAGTGTCCTTTTTCTAGGCTTTCGCATTTCAAACAAGGGTATCAGCCCCGACCCAGCCAAATTGCAAACATTACAATCTTTTAACCCTCCTACAAACACTGCCGAAACCCGCTCACTCATGGGTTTTCTAAACTATTTTAACCACTTAATCAAAGATTTCGCCATTATTGCTAAACCAATCACATCACTACTACGTAAGGATGCACAATTTGTTTGGAACCCTGAACAACAGTTAGCCTTCAACACTCTTAAGCAAGCTTTACTTCTACACCCACAACTAGCTTTTCCTGATTACGATAAACCATTTTTCGTCAACACTGACGCTTCTCATAAAGGATTAGGTGCTGTCCTTATATCAGCTCGATGACACAGGAAAAGAAATCCCTCTCTCTTTTGTTAGTCGTTCCCTCTCTAAAGCAGAAATTAATTATAGCACATTAGAGCAAGAGGCCCTAGGAATAATCTTTGCTCTATCTAAATTTCGTCACACCATTCTTGGATATCCCCTCACCATCATAACTGACAATCAACCTTTAACACACTTATTCCGTCACAAACAACTAACAGGCAGACTCGAACGTTGGAACCTATTCATTCAAAGTTTCAATCCAAAAATAGAATATAAACCTGGAAAACTCAACATTATACCTGACTATCTAAGTCGCAACCCACCTCCACCTCCCACTTCTCCACAACTCTCCCATCACCTCACAACCCTCCTCACACCTCAACCTCAATCTTTTCTTCTCACAAAAGAAAATTTTGCTACACAACAAGCAACCTGCCCTCGCTTAGGACCTCTTTACAAACGCATCAAACTTTCTCAATCCTCATCAACTCCACCTCCTCTCCCTCATTCATCACATATGATTATACAAGAAGTCTTATTTTATATAACCCCCACTGGTCGTCATTTACTTGAAGTACCTGACTCTATGATACACTCTGTCATCGATTACAATCATTCCACTTTAGCAGCAGGACATTGTGGTCACGATCGAACCAAAATTAGATTACAAGAAAGATACACCTTCCCTAGACTACACACTCTCATTAAGCAATTCTGCGCCAACTGCGATTCTTGCAACAGAGTAAAAGGAGCCATCCCTAAACTCGCCCCCATTAAAGAATACCCATTAGCTCTGGAACCCTTCTCAAAAGTTCACTGTGATATCTTAGGACCTCTCCCACTTTGCCACATTACACAATCTAAATACATTCTCATTTTTAAAGACCAACTTACACGATACGTAGAATTAGTTCCGCTTAAACAACACACTTCTAAAGACATTGCACAAGCTCTCCTCGAACGAATAATTACTAGACATAGCACACCTGAAGTCCTGTTGTCAGACATGGCTCCAGAATTCAGATCCCAATTCTTTAAAGATATATGTTCTCAATGGAGAATAAAAGCACTTAACATTGTTGTCAGACACCCACAAAGCAACTCCCTGGTAGAGCGCGAAAATTTGAAAGTAGCTAACTTTCTTCGACATTTTGTTAACACCAACCACAATGATTGGAGCAAATATTTACCCTTCGCTCAAATTTCTATAAACACCACCTTCAACTCTTCCATTGCCACAACCCCACATTTCCTCTTACATCATTATAATAAAAGACTACCTTGGCATTTACCAAATTACAAATCACCTTTCACCAACACAGACTCCACCAACCCTCCTTCCACCAATGACTACATTGATGAATTAGCTGAAAGAGCAACTGCAATCAGAGATATAGCTCGTCAACACCTATTAGACTCAACACAAAAACAAATAGCTACACAACACAAACAAGCTCTAGTAAAAGACATACACATTGGTAACTACGTTTATATACTAGACACTAAGAAACCTCATCAATCCCCAAAGTTATTCCCAAAATGGACAGGCCCCTTTCTTGTAAAACGTCACATTCCTTCTAACAAACTCTTACTCCAATGTCTAGACACCTCCAAAGAATTTATCGTACACACAGACAACGTCAAAATAGCTCCCAATCCTCCTCCCACTATACTTCCACCACCATCTGCTCCAAATCAACCACAACCTAAACCCCAACCTCACACCTCTTCACAAATCAATCCTCTACAAAGAGCTATCATACTCCCACAACCCATCCCTATTCGTCCTCCTTCACACACATCACCTACTCAACCAAAGCTACCTCATAAACCACCTCATCAACCCGATCATTCCACCGAACCCACCTCTCCCACTCACACTCCACATTCTAAAACTCTCCCTCAAACAACCCTTTTTCCACCCACTCCCCCTCAACCATCATCTCATTCTCATTTACCCATCCCTTCACCTACCCTAGACATATTCCCTTCACCACCCCGCCTTTTATCTCCACCACCTAAAACAACTACACCCCACCCTACAACTCTCCAGAACATAGCACCTGAAATTACTCCTCCATCCGACCAAGATATATCCCCACCCGCACCCCCTGATCGCAGACACCTTGATCCCAGTTACAAACCACCCATCACTTACCAACACATTCCTCAATCTTTTCCCATGACCTTACGCAGTCAGACGAAACAACACCAACTCCAACACCCACTACAAGGCCAACAGACAAGCTCTTCCTCTCCTTCCCACCACATCCTCTTCACAATCACAATCTACTTCTTCAGAAACAATCACATTAGGTAAGAAAACTTGGGTTTTACCCCCTAAACAAATTATGCCTCGAGGTACTGGTGAACCCCCATTCCCTCCACCCAGACCCCCTGCTAGACCTCCACCTCCATCTTCTGCACCACTTCCTCCTTTACCACAAAAAAATCAAATCCAGACCACCCCTACCAACCACCTCCTTCCACTTCTCACCAATCAAATTTCCTCATGGGAGGAGAACACTTCATATAACAATATGAAGAATAAACATAAATAAATGTCAAACAAATAATCACAACATTTATTTATATTACCATTTGCCTAACTAGCAATTACAAATACTCTTAAACAATTTTACTCTCACAAAAGATATTACCTTACACTGTTCTTTTTCATTCCAGAAACATGAAATTCATTTTAGTCCAATTCAGTCTTCTTCTTTTATGGACAACGGTAACAAATACACAACTGAAGAGTGATAAATCAGAACTATTTTCAGGATTCATTGCCCAGAATATAGGGAAAACATTATTCACTCAAGGATTTCTCGAAATACAGTTGAACATGCAGTGCCCAGACTCCTTATATTTAGAAATAAGAAATTTATATAATAACCTCAGAGAATTACTGAAATCCCACATACCTTATTTACAAACACGATACACAGCTAGATTTTCTAAAACCCAATCGAACTCGACTCTACAAACACCAACACAAATAAAATACATAAAAAATCATCTTCAAGATAAAATTATCAAACTAGAACACTTGCTGGAAAACCCATGGATATTAACACACATTAAAACAAACCACACCAACCTCCGAAACAAAAGAGGCCTATTCAATCTTGGTGGAGAAATATTAAAATCACTTTTCGGCACCGCAACCTCCAAAGATCTTTCAACCATTTCAAAAAAAGTAGATTTAATAGTAGAATCAGGATTTAATTCTGAAACAGCCATTACTCAAATAAACACACAAATTCACGAAAACACAAAAATTCTCTCTCAACTCAAAACCAATCAAGAAACACTATACACCCTCTATAATATATCTATCTCTTCAATAGATTTTCAACTAGAAATTTCAAAACAACACATTACTCCCTAAACCTATACTCATTCAATTCATTACATCTACATTAACACGTTAACTCAGAATGTACGTTTTTGGAAACTTTTTTTATTTTTAACCGATTCTAAATTTCAGTATAGATAGTTTTTTTTCGGAAAAAATAGTCATTTAATTCATAGTGATTAATCGTTTATAAGTTAGTCAAAAGTTCATTATCACTCATGAGCTAAAATTTTAACTAAACAATCTTAGCTCCAATTTATAAATAACAATATCTAATAGAAATCATACAGCAAACACTAACCATTTCAAAACAACACATTACTCCCCTAAACCTATACTCCTATCAGTTCATTACATCTACATTAAGAGATATCAAACCCAAAATAAACTCTCAATTGATAATCTTCCCTACTCCTGAAAATTACTACCAATTTCTTTCATATACGTGGACCATTCCTCACATAGACCACTCATATTCATGTATCAACCCTCATTCCCTTTGTCACCCACTCATACTTTGACACTTATAAAATAATAACTTTCCCAACCTATCATAATCACTCCTCAACCAGAATCACAATCCAAACTCCTTATACCTATTTCTTTGTTAACTCAGAAGAACTAACATATACGTACAGTAAAACTATTTCATCTAACCACTGCAGAGAATTTGCAACTTTAAATATTTGCATACCAACTGATTTGATGCATACGACAACCACTCCTAACTGCATTATATCCTTACTACAAAACAGAGAACCCTTAAACTATTGCAAGATACATCCCTTTCCAAAACAAATCTCCTTATAAGGTACCTCTCAACAATATCACTTACATATCTATGCCTCAAATAATCACTGCCTCCATAACCTGCCCAAAATCTAACCCAGAAATATTACATAATTATCTATTCGCTATTCCACATGGATGTAAATTTCTCTCAGACTCCTACAATTACTTACACCCAGCTCACCTGTTAATTCAATCCGATTGGCTACCCAACAACCCCAGAAATCACTTTAATCAGTCCCTATACCCAGATTTCACTCCTAACCTTCGAAATTATCCAAATAAAATACAGTTAATCCCAATAAACATTCATTGGAACAAACAACTAGATTCCATTAACAGAACCTTCCAAAACCATCAAGTATGGCATCCTGAACATTACACGATTTCGGGATTAACTCTAACCATCACACTATCCATTTTATGCATTTTCATATATATTTTGAAAACAAAACTCTCAAATCAAGTAAAAACCCAAAATTTAAGAGACACACAGAGTACAACCCCGCATATTTCAAAAACCACCTCAACCAGAACCACCAACCTCCACCTTCTATCCATCCCTCGAACTTCCTACTATTCCTGAACATACTTATACTAATCCAAATATCTAACAGCAAGTTCTTTCACACACCCCGGGTTTTCTATTAAATTTCACATTTAATAAAAACACACTTAAAATACGTTTTATTTTAAGTTAAATAAAAAATAAAAAAAAAAAATTTTTTAGTTCCATTTTTTTTTCTTCCAAATATTCAAGAACCTTCTAGATACCGAGAAAATTTCTTCTTCCTCATCACACCATCACACTCTACCCTCTGATCGGTCGGACACATTCCTTATCCAATTCTTACGCAACCAATTTTATAAGATTTTAACTTGATTCCATCTCAGACTCTTAGGCATCACGCTGGTGAAAGGTTTTAATATGTAGAGTGAAAATAAAAACTTGAAGAAAGAACTGTATCCTTACCCCTGGCATAATTACTGCGAATATATATATATATATATATATATATATATATATATTATATATATATATATATATAATATATATATATATATATATATATATATATATATATATATATATATTATATATATATATATATTTATAATTTAATGATTATGATAGTAGAAAGTAAACTTGATTATTATCATTGATCACAATTATTCAAGTAGAAAATTTCTTTTTCCATAAGAATTCGTATTGCATTTCTCAAGGACAAGATTAGATCATTCCTAATATTTCTTGAGAAAGAAATTTTTTTTTTTTTCTTTAAATTTAAAAATTACTTTCATAACTCTATCAATTGTTATTTGGGTTCAAATTTTGAATTTTTTCATTTTAATTTTTTTTTTTTTTTTTTTTTTTTTTTATTATATTATATATATATATATATATATATATAATATATATATATATATATATATATATATATTATATATATATATATATATATATATATATATATATATATATATATATATATATATATATATATATATATATATATATATATATATATATATATATATATATATATATATATATATATATATATATATATATATATATATATATATATATATTATATATTATATATATATATATATTCAAAGTAAAAATTCAATGTCTTAAAGAGTTTAATAGGTTCTGTTCCATTACATTTGAAAATATTTCTTTCCCATCAAGTTAATTAAAATAAATATGTGCTTGGAAGAGGTACTTGTTTAGTTCTTGTTACTTCTAGAAGGAGCAAAGGACTTCAGATATGACTCATCACCTCATCCTGTTGGCTGCAAACACTTCAATTTCGTCCAACTATTCCCAATTCTCTCTTGCATTCTTCAACAATAATCTTGCTTGTTATCTTAGCCGATCTTCATCTTCTCATATAATTGTTCAACTCCAGTGCATTCATTCTTGCCAAATCTCACTATGGATTTCTCAACATTCAGTGTAATATGTGGTCATGTTATTTCTGTCAGTCTCCTTAAACTTTCATTTTCCAGGACTTACACCGCATAATCCTTTTGATACTGTTCATTACAAATTTGAATCTCTGTTCTTTCTGTTATCTGCCGATCTTTCCAAATCTTATCCTAACTTTATAAATGTTGCTCTGTTCTTCTTTTATTACTTTTACTTTCCTTATTTCAAAAATCTTCCAACTTTCCTCTAAATGCTCTATATCAAATTCAAACTCTTCAATTCAATTTCATTGTTTGAGTTTTTCTTCTCTGTATCTTTATTTTAAGACTATTTTCATTGCTTCCTCCTCAAGGCAGTTCAGTTTCTCTTACAAATATATCGGCCACCATCCTAGTCAACTCCTGTGATCCCTCTCATCACTTTCTCTTTTACCATCAAGAAAATAATAATAATAATAATAATAATAATAATAATAATAATAATAATAATAATAATAATAATAATAATAATAATAATAATAATAATAATAATAATAATAATAATAATAATAATAGTAATAATAATAGACTTTAGACTACAAATTAACATTACATAATTTATTTTATAATACTTTACCAATTAATATAAATATAATCATGTGACAAAGAACATTCACAAAAGCACAGTTCATAAATCTTTTATTAAGACGTATCCTAAGATGGCAAATTCTATCATCAAATTAAACCATTCTTTTATGACGTCATTGGTTACAAAATATTCTTTATTAATATTATTTATAATGGGGATATTCCTTAGATTAAGTTTCTCCTTCTTTCATGGCTGTGTAGCCACTGAATTTTACTCAATAAATCTACCAGCAAGTTATCACTGATATTTGCACTCACGTACATGAACTCCAATAGACACAATCTATAAAGCTCTACGATGATTAACATTGGTAAATGAAAAAATATGTCCTAAGTATTTTGGAGGTTCATTGAAACATAGTTGTTTCTTAATATATTATTAAGAGAAATACCTAAAGACCCATTGTTGGAATTAAATATTTCTCAATATGTCAGTTGTTTAGGAATATCTTTAAGATATAAATTATAGCATTCAATTTATCAATTCAGGAACTTCTCTGTGGTATATGATGTCTACATTTTAATTTAACACAGGGCAAGCCCCATTTTTGAAATTTTTTTTTATTTCTTGACCGATTGAGCTGAAATTTTCAGTATAGATACTTTTTTTTCCCGACGAAATTAGTCCATTTCTAACGTTTTTACGAGTGATTAACCGTTTAGAAGATATTTGGGGTCAAAAGTTGAAAAAAAAAATAGCGGGGTCAAACCACTGGTCCACATGAGCTGAAATTTTAGCTGAAGCAATCTTAGCCCCAATATATAGATGTTGTGAAGATTTTTGATATCACGTCTTGAAAAAAACGTTATAGGCATCCAAATTTTTTTTTGAAAAAAACCATACCCCTCCGGAGAAAAAAATTATTTAAAAATGCCTGCACCATTTATTTTTATTTTTAGATTTTGTTTAGAAGAGGGATAGTTCTATAACTTACGTTTAAAACATTATAAAATAATTTTTGTTTGAAGAAAGATATAGTCTCTCAAACTTTTAAAATTTTTGAAAACTGGCACAAAAATGGACCTTATTTGAAGAGCTATATCTCGAAGAAAACGAACTAGATCGAATAATATATAGAAAATATTGTAGCCCCATCATTTATCTATAACATTCAAAAATGAGAAATGTAGTT
>SEYY01013876.1:0-5000 GCA_009176605.1 Armadillidium nasatum | reverse complement strand
CCCTTCTCAACTCTCATTTCTTGAATCATCTGAAATCCCATTCCCTTCTTTCTGATTATCATTTTAGCTTTTGACGTTCAAAGTCTACTGGTTATTTACTTTCCTATTTCGCATATTTATGGTTTTCTGCCCTTAGGGACCATGGGGAGACTTGTGTGATGGCGCTTGACATATCTAAGGCATTTGACCGGGTATAGCATGCCTCACTGCTTTCCAAGCTTCCCTCCTTTGGGTTTTCTCCTTCTCTTTGCTCTAGATTTCTTTCTAATCGTTCCATTTCGACTGTTATTGATGATGCAACTTCTTCATTTCCTGTCAATGGTGGTGTTCTTGATGGTCCTGTCTTGTCTCCTACTCTATTCCTATTTTTCATTAATGATCTTCTCAGCTGCTCATCTAATCCTATCCATTATTGCTGATCTGAATAGAATTTCTCAGCAGGGTCGTCTCAACCTTGCGAAATTCAACTCTTTGAAAACTCAACTTCTTGAGATCTCCCTCTCAAAGACACCTCCTAACTCTTCTATTTCTTTCGATGATTCTCCCGTCTCTCCTGTTGACAGTACAAACATCTTTGACCTTCACATAAACAAAAAAAATTCTTGAAAACCTCACATCACAATGATTGTTAGGGCTGCCTCAAATAAGGTGTGACTTCTGTTTAGGCTGCTAGAACTTTTTTACTTCTTCGTAGCTACTTCAATTATATATCATCCTCCCTTGTATGGAGTTCTGCTCTCTAATCTGGGGTGGCTCTGGTTTCACTCTTCCTAATTCATTTGACCCTTTATCTTTTCGACGTGGAGTTGGTGCCTTGTCTTTTTTCTATAGGTACTACAGCGGCAAATGCTCTACGGAGCTGTCCACTCGTATACATCCGCCTTTACGACGGCCTCGTGGCACAAGGGATGCATTGTCAACACATAAATTTTGTGTAGACATAGGCAACTCCAGGCTTGTCCTCTGTGATGCCTTCTCCTTTCCAGCTACCTGTATTTTGTGGACTTTTCCCCATCTTCTGTGTTTCCTGCTGAATTTAATCTCAATTCCTTTAAAGCCCACGTCTGTGCTCACCTACGAAATTTATGTTAGGGTGGACTTGAAGAGTTTTTCTTATTCTTTTATTGATCTAACACCTCTTCCTATTGATATATTAAATAGCCGTAAAAAAGGTTTAGGCTGACTACCCTTAAAAAAAATTAATGAATACGGAAACTGTGTAAGTATATATATATATATATATATATATATATATATATATATTATATATATATATATATATATATATATATATATATATATATATATATATATATATATATATATATATATATATATATATATATATCCGCGGATGTGAAAAAAATAGACATCCGTATTGGGTCTTTTAAAGTATATCTACCCCAACCGATTGTAACGAAATTTACATTATTTGTAGAACATGACCCCCTCCCCCCCAAAAAAAAAAAAAAAAAAAAAACGAAAAATACTTAAAAAGCCAAGAAACGAAAGGGAAATAAGTCATCGAGTTTTAAAAATCGAAAAAAGTAGCGAAAAATCCTGAAATGTAGCAATATGGCGAGAGTATGTTTTATAAATGTCATATATGTTCATTTTTTCCTAACAAACTAGTTCGACTTTTAACCTAACCTTGACATAACGAGTAAATGTAGGCCTAAACGCCAGAAAATATATATATATATTAAAACAAGTTTATTGCAACAAAAAATTTGCAAAAGGAAAATATAAGTCGGCTATAAACGGTTGCCACGTGTTGCTTAAAAAAAAATACTCCAAAAACAAAAATGCGCCGACGAAAAATTGGTTATAGAAAATTGCTTGGTGTAGATTTAATTAAAAACTAAAATAAGTTTATTGCAACAAAAATTTGCAAAATGAAAATAAAACGACTGTTAAAATAATTGACACGTGTTAAAAAATAAACGAAATACGGCAAAAAAAAAAAAAGAGTTCAAACGAAACATCCGCATCCTCGGATGTTGAAAATTTGACATCCGATACATCACTAATACACAGTAATAATTACAATTAACAGCATTTAAAAGATAAGTGTATGGAAGAAAAGTAGCTCCCCTTGAGATAAGATTAAAATACATTAATATTAAAGATATTGTGCAAGAGAAGCCGGAAAATACAAATTAATTAATACCTGAAAAAAAGTTTGCGAATTTTCGTAATTTAAATTGCAATAATAATAATAATAATAATAATAATAATAATAATAATAATAATAATAATAATAATATAATAAAAGTTTCTTCTTGTTTCATGAAGTTTGGGTTTTGACTGTTTCATAAATAAGGCATTAAAAATTTTTCATAACGAAAAAAATTGTTTTTAACGATAGATATATAATATATATATATATATATATATATATATATATATATATATATATATATATATATATATATATATATATATATATATATATATATATATATATATATATATATATATATATATATATATATATATATATATAGGACCTTTAATCATACACCCCCGCATTCCAATTATTATATTAAACTAACAGAATCGAACAATGACTTAGGCTTAGACTAGTACTACTGAGTAGGATAAAAAAAGACAAATATCAAATTAATTTTTTTTATTTGTATTGTTAAGTTAAAACAAGAAAATAATTCCTTTCTATATAAATGATAAATAAAAAAAAATATATATATATATATATATATATATATATATATTATAATATATATATATATATATATATATATTATATATATATATATATATATATATATATATATATATATATATATATATAAAAAAAAAGTTAAATTCCGAAAACATTTAAGCATCCATTTAAACAAATCTTGACCCTAAATTTTTTCTCCAAACAATGAAACAATACCTAATTAAACTTAAATATTTAAATAACCAAATAACCAAACTTAATTTAACTTAACATAAGCAAAATACCTTAAATTACCTAACCTAATAATAATAACCTAACCTAACCTAACTTAATAACCTAACCTAACTTAATCTAACCTAAATTGTGTTATTTTTGCACTTTAAATGCATGCAATGGTTATTTTTACATATTTTATTTTTAGGAATAACATTATATTGTTGAAAAACTTTGCAAGCGTCAATTTGCTTTTAATACATTCACGAAATGTTATTAAATTAAATAATGACGACATGATTAAAAACTACTTACACCGTACAAAATAAAGCACCTACTAAACTCACTAACATAAAAAATACGAAAAAGAACGGCATAATTAAACATTTCTATACTTTCTAAACTTCACATCTTAATTCTTACATAATAAATACGAAAGAAAAAAACTGTCCGATTTCATTGTTTCATTTTAAAAATAGAATGCGGGGTTATATGATAAAAGGCCTATAGGACATATATATATATATATATATATATATATATATATATATATATATATATATATATATATATATATATATATATATATATATATATATATATATATATATATATATATATATATAAATTAGAAAGGTTAAAGCCAACACCAAGGGTCTCCACATATTTTTTTATTACAGTGTGAACGTTTCAAACCTTAACTCGGTCCGTCCTCATCACAATCTAAGTTCTAAAAATTTTCTAATTTAAAATATAAACCAAATAAATTCATTAACTATATATAAAAAAAAATTACTAAAATAATAATAATAACAATTACAATAAAATAAAAAAATAAAGAATAATATTGAAAAAAATTAAAAAACATAAACAAAAAAAAAGAAAAAAAAAATTTTGCAACACCAAAAATATTAAAAAGGCTGGACTATTTAGGAAAAAGGACTTCATCACTGTGTGAAAAGAACAGTAGAAGAAGCTTGATCATTTAAGGATGGGGAATGAGTTTTTATATATAAAGACTCCAATATCCTACGATCAAGAAGAGAAGACGAATGTCGGAGTATAGAGAAATCGGAAGAAGAAAAAGGATGGGTATCTCCATGGTCTCTTATGGCAGAGTGTTCCGGAGAAGAAAGAGGAAGGTAAGTTCTGAAGGAAACTCCTCTATGTTTATCAATCCTCACTTTTTAATTGTAGACCAGTTTGGCCTACATAAGCCGCATTACAGCTGGCACACTTAAATAAGTATATTAATGAGGATCTGAGAAACATTGGGATAGATTCCTTATGTCTGAAGAAAGTGTGAATTGAGAGAGAGTTATAATTTATAAGAATAAACTGGCACTGGGGAATGTAGCCTCAAGTACAGTAAGAATAGATTTGTTAAGTTGGGATGTAAGGGATCCTATAAAAGGAAGTTTTAGATATATTTTTTGTTTAGGAACAGTAGGAAAACGATGAGCAGGTCTGAAGATATTAACGAGGAACTCTTTAATACTTTTTTCCACTTGGAACTTTGGGAATAATTTAAAATGGAAAAGAATTTTAATAAATTCCATCTCTTTATGGAATAAATGCCAGTCAGAGCAAATTTTAAATGCTCTATAGATTCTAGATCTTAGACCTGATAGAATAAACTTAAGAGGTATGTTGCTGAAATAGTTTGTAGCAAGAAGGGTAGAAGTAGGTTTTCTATAAACAGATGTTTTAAATATGTTGTTAATATGAGTAACATATACATCAAGAAAGGATATGGAATTATTAACTTCTTGTTCCATGGTGAATCTCATGCTGTTGTGTCTCTCATTCATTTAATGTAGAAACATATTGGCATGATCTTTCTCCTTGAAAACTACGAAGCAGTCATCCATGTAGCGGCGATAGAGAAGGGGTTTGAATAGAGGGGGGCATTGCCTGATCCATTGTTTTTCATAATAGCAGAGAAAGCTATTTGCAAAAGCAGGACCTAAAGGAGAGCCCACAGCCATACCATCAATTTGGCTATATAGTTCCCCGTCGAAAAGGAATATAGAATCTTCAACAGACAATTTTAAAAGTTTGGTGAAGGAGGGAAGATCCATTCCCATTATGTTTTGATTGTTGT
>SEYY01013875.1:2500-5000 GCA_009176605.1 Armadillidium nasatum | reverse complement strand
TAATCACAAATATTACCACTTCTACCATTTCTTATCCATTTCTTCTGTTTTTCTTCTTATCAATAACTTGCTACTTTTACTTATTCTGCATCTTGCCTCAAATTGTAAAATAAATTTTTTTTTCCCCTTTGGAAAGTGTTAACTTCAAAACACACACACACACTCTGGCTAACCAGAAGGATAAGCCTTAAGAAAAACATTGTCGTTATTTCTTTGGGCCTTTTATTACCTTTTCAACAAATAGTTTTGTAGCTCCCATTATTATTATTATTATTATTATTATTATTATTATTATTATTTTTTTTTTTTTTTTTTTTTTTTTTTATTATTATTATTATTATTGGATTTTTATTTTTTTATTGTATTATATTATTATTATTATTATTATTATTATTATTATTATTATTATTATTATTATTCCTTTTTTTGTTATTTATATAAATATTATTATTACTTGATATTATTGATTTTATTGTATTATTATTATTATTATTATTATTATTATTATTATTATTATTATTATTATTATTATTATTATTATTATTATTGTTATTATTATTATCCTAAAATTTGTGAATTGAATTATTATTATTATTATAATGTTGTGGTTACTTCTGTAATGCAAGTGATGTTACATTCTAGCATTATCTTTGTATCGTATTCATTACTATCACTACTGTATATGATATTATGCTGCAACTTTTATTGTATTTATTATTATTAATTTTATTATTAATTATTATTATTATTATTATTATTATTATTATATATTATTATTATTAATAGTATTGTTGCTTTATTTTTATTATTATTATTTTTGGTATAGTGTTTACTTTTATTATTGATAATTATATTGTATTATAATTAAAATTATTATATTATTATTGCTATTATTGTCATTGTTAGATACTATCATTAATATAATTACCATCGTTTCTGAAAATACTTAGGAAGGTTGACATACTCTTTTTAGAATTAGTATTGTTATTACTATTTTCATTATTATTAATTTTATAAGATATTTGTATTTTAATTAGCATTATTTTTATCAATCTTTTTGTTATAATATATGCATAATTTTAATTACAAATAGTAAAATTAAAAAATTTATCTAAGTACTAAACTTTGGGCCTCAATAGAGACCAATGTGTACATTCCTTAGTTGCCCCTTTTCAGAGAACTGTACAGTCACTTCATTACTGTTATTATTGTTATTATTATTATTATTATTATTATTATTATTATTATTATTATTATTATTATTATTATTATTATTATTATTATTATTATTATAGTTAGTAGTATAGGACCTACTGAATATTGTAAAATTATAATGTGCACTAACTGAATAAACAATTTATGAATCATGAACTATTATTATAAACGTTCATATTATTATTACTATTATTATTGCTAAAAGTTTATTTATTATTATCATTATTTCAATTATTGTTAATAATACTTATTGTAATTATTTTATTTTTATAATCCATCATTTTTTTTTAGTATTATAGTTATAACTATTGCTATTGAAATTATTATTACCATTATTACTGCGAATATATTATCAAAACTACTTTTAATTTTCTATTAATGTTATTTATCAAAATATTAGTTTATAAATATAATTTTCGTATTCTTTAATAATATTACTGTAATTGCTATTAATTTATTATTATTATTACTATTATTATTATTATTATTATTATTATTATTATTATTATTATTATTATATTATTATTATTATTATTACGGTATCATTATTATTATTTTCGATGAGAAAGTCTTTAAAAACCAAATCAATAGTCTTATTAGCAAGCTTGGATATTGCTCCCATGTATTCCTAAAGATAAAAAAAAATTTATTCCAAAATATATACTAAAAAAAATATATTACAGCCTTGTTTACCCATGCACTCCTACTCTAGGTATAATTTACCAGTATGGTGATATACAAGTTCTTACATTAATAGTACTACATGAAAAAATAATTCGATTATTATTTGGATCTCACAACTACTATGAACATATAAGCCTACTCTTAAAAAAATTATTCATACTCAAACTACAAGATATGCTCTCTCTCACAATGACTAACCACATTTTCAAAGTCATAAACGGAATGTAAAATGAATTACTGATAAATTTAATAATGAATAACCAAAATGCAAGAAGACCAAATCTTAACAGCTAAAACTCACGTACACTATAAGTAAAACATAGTACGTAGTAACCAAACCTCGTAGAGCTAAATCGTACAAAGGCATTGAACAATGGAATGAACTTCCAAAAAACGTATAAGAACTAACAAAACTTTCCATATTTCGTAAACATGTCAAAGATCTTTTGCTATTAAAATACTAAAGAAGGTACCCAGCCTCTCCACGCAATTTTGTTTATATTATTATTATTATTATTATTATTATTATTATTATTATTATTATTATTATTATTATTATTATTTTCGATGTTACTTTTATTATTATTATTATCATCATTAT
>SEYY01013874.1:20000-22965 GCA_009176605.1 Armadillidium nasatum | reverse complement strand
TTAAAACATAAACGGTTGCCATCTACAACAGCTTCTGTAGAACGACAGGAAAGGAAATCAATAAGAAGAATTGATTCCGAATGAGAGGAGTATAGAAATCAAAGCTTTGTGCCAGATTCTACCGAAATCTTTCGATTTGTCAAGCGCCACAGCAAAAAAATAAAAAAATAAAAAAAATTAATAATTTCACCTATATGTCGAAAAGCAGAGAACCAAGAGTCTGAGAGAAACAAAATAAGATTTCCAGCTGAGTGAGCCATATTGAGATAAGATTAGAGGATTTGAGGTGTTTCCAAATCTTCCTGTTAAAGATAAATTTGAAATATGTTTAAGCGATAGGACGATAGTTAGGGGAAGGGGTATTGAGAGGTCCCTCTTTCTTCGGTACAGGCTAAATGAGCTCACGCTTCTAAAAAGAAAGGAAAGGTTTAAGTTGAAATAGGCAGAGGCGAAACAATTTATCGAGGCAGATTACGGAAAATCCTTAAGGCCTCGTTTTGTGGTGAAAAACAAGAGAACAAGCATAATGAAACTAAGGTTTATTAATTTTAGTTGAAGGAAAAGAATATGGGATGTATGCTTTCATGTCAGAGAATATCACCTCGGTTATGCGTTCTGCGCACTCTACCACCGAATCAATAATTCATTCCAACGATGAGAAATCAAAGTAATGCGACTACAAGTCTGACCAATTGCAGCAACTGAAATTAATATATAATATATATATAAATATATATATATATATATATATATAATAATAGATATATATATATATATATATATAATATATATATATATATATATATATATATTAAATATAATATTATATATATAATATATATATATATATATATATATATATATATATATATATATATATATATATATATATATATATATATATATATATATATATATATAAATATTATTATAGATAACTTCCAATTCATGACAATGAAATAAAATTTATCTTATAATAATAATAATAATAATAATAATAATAATAATATAATATAATAATTAAAATAATAAAAACTAATAATAATATATATAATAATAATAATAATAATAATAATAATAATAATAATAATAATAATAATAATAATAATAATAATAATAAAATAATAATAATAATAATAATAATCCCTTGAAAGGCGATCACTGTGACTTCCTGTTTTGAATTTAATAACCGCTTTCGTGGGTTTTCATAAATAGCCGCTGACTCTTATCGTAGTGTGCAATAATAAAAGTCCAGTGCGCATACAAGTACCCTTTATTAAACTCGTATATATATATATAATATATATATATATATATATATATATATATTATATATTATATATATATATATATATATATATATATATATATATATATATATATATATATATATATATATATATATATATATATATGGTCAGACTGCACATAACATACTTAAATATTACAAAACTACTGAACGTACGTTAAAAAGGATAACATTTTGGAATCCTTGTCGAATGTTTGGTATGAAAATAGTAAATATTTGAAAATAAATTTAAAAAATTTTTGTGTACAATAAGTGATCTAATGAACCTAATTCGACTTATTTAACCTGACGACCGAAGATGGCCGCTGCATACAAGCCTAACTGATGTATTACACCTATATATATATATATATATATAATATATATATATATATATACTATATATATTATATATATATATATATATATATATATATATATATATATATATATATTACATCTTTTACAATTTTCTTACTCATTAGCGAAATTTAATTATTCCAATTTCGAGAAATTTATTTAAAAAAAAGAGGCCATGCCAGACGCACGATTCTTTCAACCGCAATAAAAAAGTAAAATTTACTTACGTAATAAATTTATTATAAGAATTTATTTTTTATTTCCCACCCAATTTTTCATAATCAAAATTTGCTATGAATTTCAAAAATATAATCCTTTTTAATATACGTTTAGTAGGTTTTGTAATATTTAAGTATGTTAAAGTGCAGTCTGGCCTATATATATTATATATATATATATATATATATATATATATATATATATATATATATATATATATATATATATATATATATATATATATATATATATATATATATATATATATATATATATATATATATATATATATAGTGGGTGTGCATCAGTGTGTGTGTTTGTGCGCGTGTGCGCGCTGGCTTTATTTTATGATAAAGATTTTCTCTCTCCTTATTTTTTTTGTAAATACTGTAAATATCCGATTTATTCATGCACCGTCAGGCCGTTTTTGGTGGGAACTGTTTTGCTTTTCGGCTTTACAGTTTATATCTATATATATATATATATATATATATATATATATATATATATATATATATATATATATATATATATTATATATATATATATATATATATATATATATATATATATATATATATATATATATATATATATATATATATATATATATATATATATATATATATATATTATATATATATATATATATATATATAAACCCTAACTTTCGTGATTTCTTCTAAAGCTGAGAATTTTGTTCTTTTTGAATATAATATAAAGGATTACTTCAGTTCTCGCCAAAATGTTTGCTCCTGAGCTTTCACCTCTTTTTGGTAAAATCTCTCATGGTGCCTTTAATTCAATCGTTCATTTTGCTATAAGTGTTTGCAAATTCAGTCTGTGCTATAAAACGTATTCTTTCAACCGTTTCACTATATTTTTTATTGCTTTAACTACTATTTATTCCGAGGTTTAGAAATTTTTTCGCAATTAAGGAGGAGAATTTGGAACCTTTGTAATAACAATAGCCTCATCTTAGATCACCTCTTTGACTACTATAATTATCAAGTATCTCTCGACTTATAATCGTTTACTTATCTTTGCTCTTCGGCAGTTCAATGAATTCTTTTCTGTTTCGTTCGTTAGACATTTAAA
>SEYY01013874.1:5000-12500 GCA_009176605.1 Armadillidium nasatum | reverse complement strand
ATATATATATATATATATATATATATATATATATATATATATATAATATATATATATATTTTTATTTATTTATTATTTTTTTTTTTATTTTATATATATATATATATATATATATATATTATATATATATATATATATATATATATATTATATATATATATATATATATATATATATATATATATATATATATATATATATATTATATATATTGTATATATATATATATATATATATATATATATATATATATATATATATATATATATATATATATATTAAATATATATATATATATATATATATATATTGCTAGGCAAAGTAAAGACACCTTCTAATTTCCAACAGAGTTGGAGTAATACCGGAACCTGGTCGTTAAACTCCGACATGTCCACATACAGGGCGCTTGAAAGTGTTCAAGTCAAAGGAAATTAGAAAAATAGATAAAGGAGTGTGTTCCAGACTTTACTAGTAGAGTACATGTAAGATTGAACATTGCGATTAAGTTTGGAGTCAGAGAGCTGGACGGAGAAAGGTTGAGAATGTTTAGAAAGGAGTGTCGAACGAACTCTTCTCAGTGGAGGAGATATAATACGGGAGAATTTAGAAGAGAAGTGTCCATTATAATAGCTATAGTATAGAGAAAGTGACACAACAGTTCGTCGGACAGAAAGAGACTGGAGAGAATGTGAGAGCGTGAGAGTTGATAAGACGAAAACCCCTTAGACCCCACATTGTCAAAGAGAGCTGTATAGTGGAACCTCGAGAAATGCGTTAGACATACTCCAAACAGGGGACAAACAACACCCCTACGAAGAGAAAGCAACTAAGGTAGCGTGAGGAAATTCTGAAAGCGCCTTAAAACACCCAACCTCTTAGAAGCTTGACAACAAGCTTTAAAGCACAAGCACTGAGGTCAGAAAAAAGAGGTGATATTCAACAAAGTGGGAATTGGATTAAAGACCTCTGATGTTGTGGAAATTAATGAAAAAAAAGAGCCATGCATCAGGGCAAGCCGGCTGCAAATTCCTCGTGTCTCCAACCCCATCACAGGAGGCCACCAACTCTCAATTGGAAGGCACCCCTCGGAGCTTCTCCGAGATTGCTGTTGTGGACGTTATAATTAGTATTTCCTTTGGACAGTGGAGTGAGATAGGACGTACTCTTAACGCTCCATATATCCAATGATAGTAACCTCATCGCCTCGGGAGCGCTACTTCCCTCCCCCCTATAAATAAATATATATATATATATATATATATATATATATATATATATATATATATATATATATATATATATATATATATATATATATATATATATATATATATATATATATATATATATATATATATATATATATATAGTGCGGGTGCGTCTGTGTTTGTGCGATGTCATAAAATCCTGCTATTGTTCTGTCGGGATTATTTTCAAGATCCAACATATGTGCCAATGTTAAATGACCGATTTTGTTTGTATCAATCTCGAGAGGCGGGGGAGGTGCAACATGTAATTGTGTGCTAGATAAAAGTTTTAGGTTTCTGACTCTTCAAAATAAAAAAAAAAGTATGAAAATTTCCAGGTGTGTATGTTTTATTTTCTCCATTATCTTGGGTATATTTGAAATTTCTCAGAACTTATATTTATTCTAATATATATATATATATATATATATATATATATATATATATATATATATATATATATATATATATATATATATATATATATATATATATATATATATATATATATATATATATATATATATATATATATATATATATATTTGGCATTCATTTGAATTATATTGAATTTTCCATGAAGATGTAATTAGACAAATTGCCCGACTTTTAATTATATATGACAATTATTATATTTCCAACCATTTGACCCTTGGACACATCATTGTGTTGGTTATTTAAATTGAACACGACCTTGTTCTAAGGTCAGACGGTTGGGTATAAAGAAAATGCTCCAAAGGAAAATTGTTATTCACCCAATTATTTCTAATTTGAAAATTTCATAAAAGTAGTATGAACTGTAAAAATTTTGCGAAAATTTTCAGTTTATTTCCTCTTTAAGTCAATTAAGATAAATAGCAAAAATTTACAGTAAATGTTGCAATTTCGACTAATTTTGGTTTATAAATATAAGGGGATTTATAAAAGTTGCAATGTTTTGTATTTAATAAAATAAACGATTCTTAATCATAATTCATTGTTAACTATCATAAGTTAGCTTTCAAAAAAAATTTTAAAATGGGAAATTTAATAGATTTTTCCAAATTAATCAAGATTCACTAATTATGATTTACAAATAGAAGCATATGAGCATTTTCAGTTCTAACTCTATTCCATTTTATTCAGTAGAGGTTGCGAGCTTAGCCAAACACCCTGTCACTCAAGACATTATTAAGTGCACGGAAGATGGAATGAAATATAAATATTTTCTTGCAAGATGTGAAAGATACAATGTTTCTTACATTTCTTAAATACAAAATATATCGCAGTTATGCTTGTAAACCTAATATAGTAACTACTTTTAATAGCACACTTTAAAAAAAGATATTTGTTATATAAACTTGTTTACAGGTATCTTGGGAGATGGAATGATAAAACTAATCCGGCTGGCAGAAGTAAAAATTTTAAGACCGGATCATTCTGCCTATAGGCAGAAAGATCCGGTCTTATAATACCAAATTTATGTCCAGATATTCATTATATATATATATATATATATATATATATATATATATATATATATATATATATATATATATATATATATATATATATATATATATATATATATATATATATATATATATATATATATATATATATATATATATATATATATATATATATATATATATATATATATATATATATATATATATATATATATATATATATATATATATATATATATATATATATATATATATATATATATATATATATAAAATTAACAATATTAGAACGCGTTGTGGGTTGGAATCCGGCACCCTTTCCCACCCAGTTTTATTAAGTCATTCATTTGTGAAAAACTGTCTATATTAACTTTCGTAAGCTTAATATTCCACGGTCGTATTTAATTTAGCACCTAAAATTTTGCAAAATTTGTATCATCCTATGCTATATATATATATATATATATATATATATATATATATATATATATATATATATATATATATATATATATATATATATATATATATATATATATATATATATATATATATATATATATATATATATTATATATATATATATATTATATATATATATATATATATATATATATATATATATATATATTATATATATATATATATATATATATATATATATATATATATATATATATATATATATATATATATATATATATATATATATATATTATAATATATATATATATATATATATATATATATATATATATATATATATATATATATATATATATATATATATATATATATATATTATATATATATATATATATATATATATATATATCACTCTCTCTAGTTTCGGAATTGAATTGTGATTTGCTTAAAGGATTTGGTGATTTGAATTCCCTTCAAGCTGTTTCATCTTTTTGTCGATTATTAAGAAACTTTTAATATTAAACTTTATTTATTCAAAACTTTTGCATATCATTTTACTTTAGTCTTTATATATAATATAATAATATATATATATATATATATATATATATATATATATATATATTATATATATATATATATATATATATATATATATATATAAACGTATATATATATATTGTGAGTATTTACTTATAATATGGGAGTGTATATATATATATTACTTTTAATGTTTTATTAACTTATCTACCTGTTTCTGGTTCTTTATCTATTAAATTAAAATAAATTTTTCTAATTGCTTTTGAAAGCGTTTTGAATCGTTTCTAAGCGAATTAGTAGTAGTAAAAGTAGTAGTAGTAGTAGTAGTAGTAGTAGTAGTAGTAGTAGTGTCAGTAACCTTCTCTGATTTCATAGTTAATTCTATAGAAGTCGATTCAGCGGAGATCGTTGTAATTGAGTAGGAGTAATGAAATACCTTTTTGCTGCTTCGTTACTAATGTTTGGTTTCATTTGAATTCAATTTCTTATTCAACTGTAACTGCAATTTGAATCTTATTTCATTCAACAATTGATTAATATTTCTTTCTAAATGGCAATAAATATTGGAAAATCTTCGTACGACATTACATATATTATTCAGATCATTTTCATGAATAAAAATGAGGAATTTAATTAAATTATAGAGCCTCTTCTTTCTTCTCTATTTTCAAGAACTTTTTCCATTAGATTTCTCACGAATATTGATATACTTTCTCCTTACTTTTTTCTCTTTTTCTCTTTCTCTTTTTTTTTTCGTTGCCGAACGCCACGAGAAGAACAGTCATTAATATGTGCCCAATATATTTGGAACTTGATTAATCGACACATTAATATAAGTGGCTTCCGATTTGAAGGCGAAACATTTCGTTTCCCTTGCTAAGTGAATGCGTGCTAAGAGAGTAAAAATGAGAGAGACAGAGAGAGAGAGAGAGAGAGAGAGAGAGATGAGGAAGAAAGTGAGAGAGCTGTTTCAATTTCTAAGATTTTATGAAAAAAATTGTTGGTGTTTTCAATTATAATTTCCTGATTTAAAAAAAAAAAAATTTAATTTTGTATTATTTGTACGCGGTAATAAGTTTTCTTAATATAAATATCCATTTTTTGGCTGAATGTAGTTGGAGAGAAGATGGTTTGAATTCCAATAAATCTGTTTTTATGTATCGCTTCTCGAATGCTATTCTTATTTATTTGGTTAGTCCAAGTATTTTCTAGCAAATGTTTTCAGACAATATATATTCCATCCACATCAATACTGAAATGTTTGTTCACGAAATTGTATATATATATATATATATATATATATATATATATATATATATATATATATATATATATATATATATATATATATATATATATATATATTATATATATATATATATATATATATATATATATATATTATATATATATATATATATATATATATATATATATAGAGAGAGAGAGAGAGAGAGAGAGAGTTAAGATGTATATTTTAATGAGGAACCTTATCATTTCATTCACGGTTTTGAAATTGTTATAAAGTTTTTTTTATTATTATTATTATTAAAGGTCATTACCAGTATCTAAATTAAAAACGCACACACACACAAACGCATGCAACTTCAGGCATTACTTACACTTGTTTAATTAATTTTTCTGGAAAAAATAGAACACGTTTTGAATTTAAATCAAACAAAGAAATTATTAATATACTGTTTTTCAGTATATTTTTGTCTGAAATGTTTCTTAGACATTAGTAAGTAGAGCATTTGCTCTTTATTTGTTATACTTTAATTTTATTCATTCTGCAGTTTCATTTAATATCGCCATAGTTCAACCAATAGCTCTTAATTTTCTTTGTAAATCGTATATTTTCTAAGCTTTATATGTGTCCCTTTTTCTCAATGTTGTATTGGTATTTTTTTTTTTGTATTTATTTATCTTTTTTATGTTAAGCAATTTACAGTTTTATATTTTTTTCTCGTTTTTTTTTTTTTTTTTTTTTTTTTTTTTTTTTATCATCGATTCAAATCCCATTTGATTTACCACTTTCACTATTACTTTTAGCCTTCCCTCTAAGAGCTTGTTTAGCACACATGTTCTCATTATTCCTAAGTGCATGTTCTTCTCAGAACAGAACCCATTCTTCTCTGCCCTTTCCACCAGTCTCTTATGCCAATCTCACTTTTCTAATCTATCCCTTATCTCCATTCAGTTAATGTTTCGCAAGCAATTTATCTCCAAAATCTTCATTCTTTTTCTCATCTTTGTAGTTATCATTTATTTCTTATATCCATAAAGAACAGTATAACAAGTATACAGTAGAATAAATTAACTTTTTCCCTTTTAGCCAAGTTTTCCCCCCATTTTTTCTCTTTTTATCTCTCCCTCCGGCCTTATGATCAATCTATTCTTTAATCCATTCACTTTCTGAAATATCTATTCCTTGGTATCTAAATAACGAAGCCTTCCTCTTTTTATCCCTTTTTACCTCATAACTTGATTCTTCTCCTCCTTTTAGTTTAGTTGTTCTCATTGCCTTTTACACTTACTTTCATGACGTTACTTTTTATCTGGGTAAATATTTAGTTCAATCCCTTGATATACTCTTTCAATTACAGGCACTGACACTCGAAGTTTATCCTTTAAATCAGCTGCCAACATAGTTTCAACTTAGTAAAAGCAGAACATTCATCTCCTTCCTACTTTCAGGCATAAAAATTTAAGCCGATTGTCAATTCTACTTATTTTTTTAACAACTCTATGAAGCTTTATATATATATATATATATATATATATATATATATATATATATATATATATATATATATATATATATATATATATATATATATATATATATATATATATATATAAATGAGGTGGTCAAACTTTTCCAAGTAATAAATGAATTTTTGTATAACTCTGGTCTATAAATTGTGTATAAACCACTACAAGTATAGTAAAATCGCTAAACCAAATTTTATATAAAAGCAAGACAAATAATCGAAAATTTAAAACAAAATATTTTCTCATCCATAAGTAACTAAAATTTTTTATGTATTTATTTCATTTTAGCATAATTATTGAATTTAATTCAATATTATAAATCAAGTTATTAAGTGTATTACATTCAATTATTTTAATACCCCATTAAACGCAGCAAACAAATTAAATTATTTGTAGAAAATGTTTTAATTTTAAGAGTAAGTAAAAAAATTATTATGGTCATTAATGTGGATTTAAATAAGATCTTACACATTATATCTTGCTACTTACGAAACATATTTCAAAGTAACTATTAGCTCCAGCCTCCCTCTAGAGATCGTCGAATTCCGCCTAAGACCCTTCCGAAACCTCGTGCTGGGCTCCGAACTCTATCTTTATACGGTCTAAATTTTCTAAGAAGTGCTTAAAAGGATTACAAACAAAATATCAGTACTTAATTTTTGATATACAAATAATAATTTAATTAATTTTCTTGTTAAAATTGTACATAACTGCATCGACAGATAAATGGAATATGTATTTCTTTCTCATTTTGGAAATAGTTCCATTCCATATTGGGCACACTGGCAGTGGCAACGCTCAGGTCGTCGGGTCTCCCTCCAAAATCTCATATATATATATATATATAATATATATATATATATATATATATATATATATATATATATATATATAATATATATATATATATATATATATATATATATATATATATATATATATATATATTGTAACTGCTTAATCTCTAAGGATTTATTTTATATTTGCACAAGGGTCTCCGTGGGGGCCTTATCGCTACCACTGGGCAGACGTGTCACAGTTAGCCATTTCTGTCATATATA
>SEYY01013873.1:0-11484 GCA_009176605.1 Armadillidium nasatum | reverse complement strand
TTGATCCTCCTTCAGAGGAGCCATCCGCAACCTTGACTCCTCCGAGAAGATCAGAACGTCAAGCTAATGCCTTGGCGAAACAGCGAATAAAGGCTATTCTTGACAAAGAATAACTCCTTTCTTTGCTGTCATCATCCACTTATATCTAGAACACTTAGACAACACAGCACCCACACCATAACGTCTTAAATCTGTGATACACTTACACAAACTCTAACTTTGTCTCAAACTCCATCCTTCAATAGCATGAATGATATCCTTACGCTCTCTTAAATGAGTTTACTCATTTCCTATCTTTCTGGCACACTTCACTCCCAGGGGGTTTCTGTCCTCGGTTCTAGGGTGTCGCAAATCGCTCTTACGTAGGGTCGGTACGTTCCTGACGTCCTCCTTGGTTGCAGTACCTCATCGGATGGTCGGCCGATGTCCGTGGTTGGTACTCTTGGAAGGTCTCCCTATCCTGAAAAAAAAAAAAAAATAAAAAAAAAAAAAAAAAAAAAAAAAAAAAAACAGATGGACGAGTTCCCTTAAGTTCAGTCATTCTGATTTCATAAGGGTTAACCTAGTGTTACCCTATCATACAACTATGTATGGAGTAGATCCCGGATTACTCGAGCCCCCCGTGGTGAATGCAAGCCATAGTTGAGGGGTTAGATGGTTCGGCGGGTAAGTCTTTCGATGACTGAACACTCCTATGCCAAGGAGACTTTGTTCCACTGTTTGAGAAAGGGGTTCCACCCCATTTACGGCAAGGGAATTATCCCACATAGGTTGAAGGGTTATTTTCCTCGAGTCGTCACAATCGGACATCTCTGCGGCCTCCCAAAGGGGTGAGCTAATTGGAGGGTGAAGGATTGGGCCGATCCATCCCCTTATTACTCGTTTGCGACATTCCTTAACTCGAGGTCAGTTTTCCTGGGGGTTGGAGTTGCAAGCTTATCCGCAAACATTCTTACTTTATATCATTCATGTATGTTGTTGGGTGAAGATAATTTATTTCTAATCTCCTCATAAAACTCTCACAAACACCAGTTTGTACTCATTGTTTTCTCTTTTTTTTCGGGGGAGTTAATGTTGCGATTTATAAGTAAAATCTAACCAGTTCTTACGTTATAATAGAAGAATAAATGAATGAAGCGAGCCCTTTCTATGTTCTTATAGTAGGAATGCCTTTAAGCTGTCGTTCTATAATATTATAATATATCGGCGTGCGCCATGTTTGAATATTGAGATTCAGGCGCTTGCATCTTTGTTTCTCCTTTCTAAAGCTCATTCATATCTTGTTGTTTATGACTAGGAATGCTGCGATTTTGTTGGTGAAATCAAATCAGTTATTTATTTTCTATATTATATGATTCATTATACATTTATATTTATTAAAATTCATTTCTTCTTATAACTAATATTCTGTAAAGAATATTCCTACGCGAGCATTTTCGATTAGCGGCCATTTTTGGGCATCTCTCGCCTTTTTTTACTCGAAAAACTTTCATCTTCCAACACCTGTAACTTCTTTATAAAATGCATTTGGTTCATTTTTATAATCATTTTCGTAACCAGGAGATAAAATCCTTTATAGATATATATAAATTGCCACATTTCGGAGATATATATATATATATATATATATATATATATATATATATATATATATATATATATATATATATATATATATATATATATATATATATATATATATATATATATATATATATATGTATATATAGCGCGTGGCATCCTTTACAAGTCAAAAGATACTAATATAAAGTCAATTTCTTGAGTTTTAAATGTAATTACCACTTTCTTATCAAGTTTATTAAATTCCTCAATCATTAAATACATATATTATATATCAATTAATTAATTAATAGGAAAAACTAGAAATAACCTACATTTAAGATTTCGTCACACAAAATTGAGAACATTCGAGAATGTTCTGGAACTTACGTTGGCATCTCCGTTTGTTAACAAGCCAAACAATTAAAATAGAACTTCTGGTAACGATTTATTAATTACATTTTATATATTTAAATTCATTTAAATTTTTACAATGTCTCTGTTGTAACTATAGATTAATAGAAAATCGAGTTAACTAACACATATCGAACTACTTAACTAGTTACATTCGAAGCCCTAGAGCGCATTGCCCAAAGCGGCAGTCTAGACGAGATCGCTTGAGGCGAAGGTTGTGTTGTTTAGTGCAGTGATATTTTTAGTATTTGTTGGTTTAACAACATTTAATAATAATAATTTAATTACGAGTTTAAATTTCAATGTAGAGATCAACAACAGTTAATCGATCCCGAATTCTTACCTTTTCAATTCAACTTAAAATTGTGACTGTTCGTTTGTTAGTACAAATAAATAATAATCGTTTGTTCACTTGTCGAGTACAGTTGTTCAAATATTTCTTATATATTTTTCAAACTTAATTCACTGTGGTGGTGTCGTAAGTATTGTGAAAAATAATTCCCGCCTTCAAATCAGTGGACTACCACCTGTAAGTCTGTTCCAATACATGATATTAATAATATTTAATATTATTAATAACATCACAGTGTTTAATTTAAATTATTTTGTTAATATCGTATCGTGACTGGTTTACACACAACGTTGAGTATTATCACATGCATTCTTCTACTAAAGGAAAACAACCTTACAATTTACTTGGTCTCACTCTAATTCAAGTGGATTTAATAGACACCTACGATTCTTATTTCAGTTTCCCTACTAATCTACTACCAATTAATCTTCTGACTTTTGGTGTGGTTCTCCTCTGTATTTGGTATCTATTCTAGAGTTCATAATTATATAAGCGATCAATTGCAATATTGGGAAATTTCGTAAAGGATCACTTGTAGAGTTCGAACGAAAGTCCAGATACTCTGATACAAAGGAAAACAGGTAAGGGGACCTTTACAATATACAACCTATTACACAACCATAATAATCTGGGAAACAACCCGGAACAACCCCCTCCTTATACAACTGCATTTTTTATTTGGTTTTCCAAACTAACTGTTGAGTAATATTTGCAGTTTATTACGTTAAAAAACAGTTGTTTGGAAAAGAGTGATTTTACCAGTTCTTGTTCGACAAATTGAAGCTGTCGTCAGAATCGGAAAAAACATCTTGGCGCCTACCGTGCATTTACCCCCCCTCGTTTAGTGCCATTTTTTGGCACCTAACGTTTAACCGTTAATCATAGCAACAGTATTGCTGTTATTTTAAATTTTGGGAAATATCCCTAGCAACAATATTGCTGTTATTTTAAATTTTGGGAATTATCCCAAAGCAACAACATTATTGTTTATTTTTTAAATTTGTTTGGAAATTATCCGACAACAACATTAAAAATTTACTCTAACTTCTACACCTAAATTTTTTTTTGTAGTCGCATTCTCCACTCCTTCATTTGTTATCTCTTAAGCGAAGAAATTCCCCTTTTTATTTGAAAATATTCTTTAATCTACTGTAATTTATTTTTGCAAATATTTTATATTGCTTTTAATTTGCTATATTTTTATTTGCAAATCTTTTATTCCACTTTTCATTCGCAGTAAGCTTTTTAAAACATTTTTTTTTCTGTTAAAGCAACATTTTTCAATTATATCCTTTTTTTTTAAGCGACATTTTTCAATATATTTTTTTTTTTTTAAGCGACAAAACATTTTTTTTTTTTCTGCTAAACATTCTGCTTTAAAGCTTTCAATTTAAAGCGACATTTTTCAATATATTCCCTTTTTTTAAGCGACATTTTTCAATATATTTTTTTTTTTTTAAGCGACATTTTTCAATATATTTTCTTTTTTTTAAGCGACAAAAAAATTTTTTTTTTCTGCTAAACATTCTGCTTTAAAGCTTTCAATTTAAAGCGACATTTTTCCAATATATTTTTTTTTTTTAAAGCAAAATTTTTCAATATATTTTTTTTTTTTTTTAAGCGACAAAAATTTTTTTTTTTCTGCTAAACATTCTGCTTTAAAGCTTTCAATTTAAAGCGACATTTTTCAATATATTTTTTTTTTTTTTAAGCGACAAAAAAAATTTTTTTTTTTTTTTTTTTTTTAATTTTTTTTTTTTTTTTTTTTTATATTTTTTTTTTTTTTTAAGCGACATTTTTCAATATATTCCTTTTTTTTTTAAGCGACATTTTTCAATATATTTTCTTTTTTTTTAAGCGACAAAATTTTTTTTTTCTGCTAAACATTCTGCTTTAAAGCTTTCAATTTAAAGCGACATTTTTCAATATATTCCTTTTTTTAAGCAACATTTTTCAATATATTTTTTTTTTTAAAGCAAAATTTTCAATATATTTTTTTTTTTTAAGCGACAAAAATTTTTTTTTTTCTGCTAAACATTCTGCTTTAAAGCTTTCAATTTAAAGCGACATTTTCAATATATTTTTTTTTTTTTTTAAGCGACAAAACATTTTTTTTCTGCTAAACATTTTTTGCTTTAAAGCTTTCAATTTAAAGAAATTTTTCAATATATTTTTTTTTTAAAGCGACATTTTTCAATATATTCCTTTTTTTTAAAGCGACATTTTTCAATATATTTTCTTTTTTTTAAATAAAAAAAAAAAAAAATTTTTTTTCTGCTAAACATTCTGCTTTAAAGCTTTCAATTTAAAGCGACATTTTTCAATATATTCCTTTTTTTTTAAGCGACATTTTTCAATATATTCTTTTTTTAAGCAAAATTTTTCAATATATTTTTTTTTTTTTTTAAGCGACAAAAATTTTTTTTTTTCTGCTAAACATTCTGCTTTAAAGCTTTCAATTTAAAGCGACATTTTCAATATATTTTTCCTTTTTTTAAGCGACAAAAATTTTTTTTCTGCTAAACATTCTGCTTTAAAGCTTTCAATTTAAAGCGACATTTTTCAATATATTTTTTTTTTTTTAAAGCGACATTTTTCAATATATTTTCTCTTTTTTAAGCGACAAAACATTTTTTTTATCTTATAAACTGCTGGCCTAAATTTTTTATATTTTTAAAACTCTCTTGCAATTTTTTTATAAATTGCTGGCCAATTTTTTATATTTTTTAAAACTTTTTTTTTTTTTTTAAATTTGGCCAATTTTTATATTTTTTTAAAAACTCTCTTGCAATTTTTTTTTATAAATTGCTGGCCAATTTTTTATATTTTTTTAAAACTTTTCATTTTATAAACTGCTGGCCTAAATTTTTTATATTTTTAAAACTCTCTTGCAATTTTTTTTTATAAATTGCTGGCCAATTTTTTATATTTTTTAAAACTCTCGCAATTTTTTTTTATAAATTGCTGGCCAATTTTTTATATTTTTAAAACTCTCTTGCAATTTTTTTTTATAAATTGCTGGCCAATTTTTTATATTTTTTAAAACTCTCTTGCAATTTTTTTTTATAAATTGCTGGCCAATTTTTTATATTTTTTAAAACTTGCAATTTTTTTTTATTGATGGCCAATTTTTTATATTTTTTAAAACTCTCTTGCAATTTTTTTTTATAAATTGCTGGCCAATTTTTTATATTTTTTAAAACTCTCTTGCAAATTTTTTTTTTTTTTTTTTTTTTTTTTTTATATTTTTAAAACCCTCTTTTTTACAAATTTGGCCTAATTTTTTTTTAGGCCTAAATTTTTATATTTTAAAAATCCTTGCCAGAATATTTTTGGGGTAAACCTAAAAATTCGCAAGCAAAGAAATTGCTGTATTTTCAGAAATTTATATGTTATTCATTCTTAATTAAGCGTTATTTTATTTTATTTTATTTTTTTTCTTTTCCCCTAATCTTAATCCTTAGTTTTTATATTTTTTTTATTATATTTTTTTTTTTTTTTTTTTTTTTTTTTTATTTTCAACTTGGCAGTTTTTTTTTTTTTTTTCTTTTACTGCTATTTTTAGGTTGCCTTCAACTTGGCAGTAATCTTATTTTTTATATTTTCTTTACTGCTAATTTTAAGTTGCCTTCAGCTTGGCTACTAGTAATCTTTATTTTTTATATTTTTTTTTATATTTTTTTTTTGTTTGGTTTGTTTGCGCGTTTAATTGTGGGGGACGTCCACCACGGTGCAGACTTAATAAAGTCTGCCAAACTCACAACGGTTACAAATCAAGGAGATTATACATCACAAGAAAATAAACAATCGGATTTAATGAGAACTTAAGTATTGTTTAACATTGTGAATGTGGATCACATTAAGGTTACATACTCGTACCATATACTTGATACTCTAAAAATTTAACTCAATTTTTTAGATCTGTTTGTTAGGTCTAGTTAATTGAGTACATCTCTAAAAATTTAACTCAATTTTTAGATCTGTTTGTTAGGTCTAGTTAATTGAGTACATCTCTAAAAATTTAACTCAATTTTTTAGATCTGTTTGTTAGGTCTAGTTAATTGAGTACATCTCTAAAAATTTAACTCAATTTTTTAGATCTGTTTGTTAGGTCTAGTTAATTGAGTACATCTCTAAAAATTTAACTCAATTTTTTAGATCTGTTTGTTAGGTCTAGTTAATTGAGTACATCTCTAAAAATTTAACTCAATTTTTTAGATCTGTTTGTTAGGTCTAGTTAATTGAGTACATCTCTAAAAATTTAACTCAATTTTTTAGATCTGTTTGTTAGGTCTAGTTAATTGAGTACTTCTCTAAAAATTTAACTCACTTTTTTAGATCTGTTTGTTAGGTCTAGTTAATTGAGTACATCTCTAAAAATTTAACTCAATTTTTAGATCTGTTTGTTAGGTCTAGTTAATTGAGTACATCTCTAAAAATTTAAGCTCACTCTTTTAGACTTGCTTACATAAGGTCTAGTTGATTGAGCACAACTCTAAAAATTTAAGCTCACTCTTTTAGACTTGCTTACATAAGGTCCAGTTGATTGAGCACAACTCTAAAAATTTAAGTTCACTCCTTTAGACTTGCTTACATTAAGTCTAGTTGATTGAGCATACCTCTAAAATTTTAAGCGATCACAGGTCAGAGGAAATTTACATCACAAATAAGCGTTCTGACTTGTAATTTAAAATTCCAATTATCTATTTAATTGATATATTTCAACAGAGCTTTAATTAAACTTCAATTTCATTTAATTAAGCTCTCCATTAAAGGGCCAATTTACTTTACAGGTCTATATCTTAACAGAGTTTAAGTTAAAATTTAATTCATTTAATAGGGTTATTTAATCGGTTCATTTTAAACGACCATCCAGTTAAATCTTAATTTATCATGACGACCCCCGATCCGAACAACGACTTGTCAGATATGGGAGAAAGAAGATTAGACAATGCGAAGAAACAAAGAAAATTACTACGGTCTCGAGCGACAAAGTCCGTCCATGAAATAGATAGGATAATTAGCGATCCTGAACCTCATCTGGGGAGACTAATAGCGCTAGTCAAAACCTTAGAAGGTATCGAGGCAGACTTAAGTGGGTTCGATACTATCATACAAGAGTCCTTAGATGACGACGCACTCTCTAGAGACGACGATGAATGTTTTGAGCGTCATATGGCGATCACAGATAAAATTGAAACGACCAAACTAATTTTAGAACCCCTTAAGAGAGAATCTGCCACACCTACCATTAATTCCGCTTCGGAGACCCCGCGCGTACCCGAGGCTTTCAAACTTCCCACTAAACGCCTACCAACCTTCGATGGAGATATATTGACCTTCTCCAATTTCATAGAAGTGTTTGAGACAAATGTGGAAAATAAAGGGTACTCCGAGATAAATAAGTTGAATCTACTATTAGATTGTCTCAAGGGTCCCGCTCTCAAATTGGTTTCTGGTTACACAGTCTCAGGCAACAACTACAAGATCATTCTAAATTTACTGAAGAGAGACTTTGGTAATCCTGCTAAGGTCAAGGAGACCTTGATATCGAAATTGCTGAACATATCAGCTCCCAAATACGATTACCACCAGCTTTATCAATTTAAAGCGGAGGTACATTGTTACGTCGAATCCCTCAAAACAAAAGGAATGATCAACAATTGCGGCAGCTGTTCAACTCTTTTAGGAGTGCTTCTTGCCAAAAAACTCCCAGCTCAAATAAGAGAAAAAATCCTCTGGGAAAACTCAAAGGACAAATCAGAAGATGCCTTGGACTTTGGAGTCTCTGATGGACAGTTTAAATCAAACATTAACTGTCCTAGAAGGCTTCTGGTCAATCCTTGTCTTCCAGTACAAAAAATGAGAAGACATCTTCCAAGAATTCTGACAATAACTCCTCATCGAACAACAAGTGGAAGACTACTGGGACAAAGCCCAAGCAATCAACTGTGTTAGTCACCACACAAACTAACCTTCCACCACCCACTAAACCATCCCAGAAATCAAATAATAATCATAACAATAATAATAGCAAAAAATAATGGTAGTAATGATGTTAAAATTCATGGCAATAATAAAAATAATAATAATAATCAGAATAACAACAATGCTACTAATGTGAATGTAAAATGTAGATTCTGCCGTAGTAAACACTACACTTCTGAGTGTGGTTTACTACCCTCTCTCGAATTAAGAAAACAAGTGGCGGAGACACACCAATGGTGTCTCAAGTGTTTGGCCTCATATCACCCTACTAATGAGTGCCAAAGCAATAAGACTTGTTTCAACTGCAAGTCCCCAGAGCATCATACCGCTCTTTGTGATCAATTCCAAAAACCAGTACGTGTTTCTCTCCCCCAAACTTCATCAAATAATGTAACAACGACACTCTCATCTTACAACAGTGGGGTAGCGTTACCCATTGCCGATGTGACTATATTTAAGGATAAAAAAGGCCAATAATGGTGCGAACCCTTTGTGACCAAGCTTCACAAAGGACACTAGTTACCAGATCAATTTCCAAATTGTTCAACTGTGTTCCTAATTCCAAAATAAACATAGCTATCAATGGTATTAACCATAAAGGGAACTCCTTCTGAACATGATGTTGTAACCCTTAACATCAAGACTAAGGAAGGAGTCGTTCCCGTTTCTGCCGTCGTTGTAGACTACTTACCCAATGATTTGAATATTCCAGGTCTGGTGAAGACTACCACAATGTTGAGGAAGCATCATGTTCCCCTCGCAAACCCTTATCCAACCAGTGACAGAGTTTCAGACATTGGAATTTTGCTCGGAGCTGATCATCTAAACAAGTTTCTTAAATCCTTTGAGAAGGTTCATGACGTCAACTTAATGAAAACTAACCTTGGTCATATCATATGGGGACAACTGCCCTTCACTTCCAGTAATTCTGACGCTCAAGTTACAGTCGTGTCTTCATTTCGGACTGAGATTCAGTTCACCGAAGAGATAAATAATTCTCACTTATCATTTATTAATGATGATAAAACCTCAACTCTCTCTCTCACTGCATATGAGGAAGGGAGATCCTTTATCCAAGTCTTCGATTAATGAAGACAATTCTTTAATTATACCCGTTTCAAATGAGTATCCAGATCAAAACTCCACGACTGACTTAGATCGTCTGTGGTCTCTTTCTCACATTGGCATACTTCCCAACGAACAGTTTACGGATGCTGAAAAAACTACCTTAGAGTCCTTTAAGGATAACCTACGATTCGAGAATGGGAGATACGTTGTTTCTTTACCCTGGCGCGATAATCATCCTCCCCTTCCAGATAATTACTCCTTGTCAAAGTCTCGTTTATATAGCGTTTTGAAAAAACTGAGGGAAAGCCCTCAACTTCTCAAATCGTATGATGATGTGATTAAGGACCAATTGGCCCGTGACTTTATTGAGGAGGTCAAACCATCGAATCCTTGTACATCCTGAATCAAAATTACATTATCTCCCACATCATGGTGTTCGTAAATCATCTTCAACTACCGCCCTGAGGTTGGTATACGATTGTTCCTCGGGAAATCCTAGCTTAAACCACTGCCTTCATAGTGGTCCTTCTCTCATTACTGATCTGGGTAAACTACTACTTAAATTTCGTATCAAACCTTATGCCTACCTCTTCAGATATTGAAAAGGCATTTTTGGGTATTCGTCTAACTGAGAAAGATCGAGACTCTACTCGATTTTTGTGGGTCCGAGACCCCTCAGATCCACATTCTCCTCTCGCCACGTATCGGTTTAAGTCAGTATTGTTTGGAGCGACGTGTAGCCCCTTTTTACTGGCCGCATGCCTCCATCATCACGTAAATCAGTCTGAAGATAGCGTACAAAGACACTATTTTAGAACAAATATATGTTGATAATCTTTTTGGAACGTTTGAAGACCGAAGAAGAGATTGGATCCTATTTCACCAATACACGGTCTTTATTCAGCAAGGCTGGCCTCAATTTGAGAGAGTGGGCTTCTAATTCCCCCCTTGCCACTTCTACATTTCAGGAACAGAACTTAGGCATAGAGGGACACCTCATAAAGATGTTAGGCATGGAATGGGATGTCAAATCAGATACCATGTCTTACCCTTCTCGTAAACTCAATTCTGAAGCTAATACCAAACGTAAAATATTACAAAACGTAGCCTCAATATTTGATCCTTTAGGAGTCTTGTCACCAGTGGTTATAAGAGGCAAAATACTTCTACAAAAAATTTGGAAATTAAAGTTGAATTGGGATACTAAAATTCCAGATGCTCTTCAAAAGGAGTGGAAATCCATCTCCAATCACCTTCAAAATTGTTTGAACTTCAAATTGCCTAGACAACTTATTCACACACAAGAAGTAGAACTTCATGCTTTCTCAGACGCATCTGGGTCTGCTTACGCCACTGTTGTTTATGTGGTGTCATGTTTAGATACCAATCCAATTTCAAATGTACTTATTTCTAAGGTAAAGGTTGCGCCTATCAAGGAACTCTCCATTCCACGACTAGAGTTAATGGGAGCTTTACTTTCTTCGCGCATACTGAAATTTGTGATTGACACCTTTCATAATGTCCTTATATTTCGTAATATTTACGCTTGGATCGATAGTCAGGTTGCGCTCCAATGGTTGTATTCTAAGAAACAACTCCCCACCTTTCAACCAGAATAGAGTAGATGAAATCCATAAAAATCTTCCCTCAGTTGAGTGGAAGTATGTCCCAACCGAATGTAATCCCGCTGATTTAGCTTCACGTGGGTCAGATAGTAAGTATATATTTTCTAAACTTTGGGGCTCCGGTCCCCCATGGCTTTTAGATCCCCCAAGCTGGCCAGTATGGAAGGATCATCCTTCACTTTCTGCAGGAGATGAGGAAATTCCTGTAGTGGCCACCACTATCGTAGTGGATCCCCCCGAAACTACAATATTAAATTTGCATGCTTACTCGTCTTTAAACAAAGCCTTGCGTATCACTAAATTAATAATTCGTTTTGTAAATAATTTAAAAAATGTAACTCTGCCTTTAAATAAATCTATAACTAAACCGAAATTCTCGCATCAATTCTCCATTGAAGAGAATCAGAACGCTGAACTTTATTGGATTCGAAACATTCAGAGAGAATTTTTTGAGCCCGAATTAAACCATTTTAAAAA
>SEYY01013872.1:0-13558 GCA_009176605.1 Armadillidium nasatum | reverse complement strand
TCTCTCTCTCTCTCTCTCTCTCTCTCTCTCTCTCTCTCTCTCTCTCTCTCTCTCTCTCTCTCTCTCTCTCTCTCTCTCTCTCTCTCTCTCTCTCTCTCTCTCTCTCTCTCTCTCTCTCTCTCTCTCTCTCTCTCTCTCTCTCTCTCTCTCTCTCTCTCTCTCTCTCTCTCTCTCTCTCTCTCTCTCTCTCTCGTCTCTCTCTCTCTCTCTCTCTCTCTCTCTCTCTCTCTCTCTCTCTCTCTCTCTCTCTCTCTCTCTCTCTAAATTCTTGATATTTTTTTCTCCTGGTCCTTCTTGGAAGATGCACCCTAGTTTATATTATCGTCATGCGCTACTTGCCTACCCACAATAAGCATATATATATATATATATATATATATATATATATATATATATATATATATATATATATATATATATATATATATATATATATATATATATATATATATATATATATATATATATATATATATATATATATATATATATTGCAATTTTATCGTAATTTTTTTTTTTTCTTTTTCTTTTTTTATGAAACAACTTGAAAATATATATATATATATATATATATATATATATATATATATATATATATATATATATATATATATATATATATATATATATATATATATATATATATATATATATATATATATATATATATATATATATATATATATATATATATATATATATATATATATCGAACATTGAAAGCTTGCTTTAGTATAATTTTAAAAGAGTATCTAAATGGTGAATTTAAAAATTTTGAAGGAAATTTTGATTTTTGGGTTAAGGAATGTTGTTTATGTTAGCAGCGACGTGAATATGTCTTGCGCTTCTTCTTTTGGTGTGTAATTTTTATTTATTTTTTTTATTTATGCTTTCTTAATCCAAATATTAAAATGTATTGTTTACTAATAAATGAATTAATATAAAGCAGTGAGAGAAATTAAATACTATGTTTTGTATTAAGTTTCTTAATTATAATTGGTTTATTTTTATTATTTCATTTCTTAAAAAAAAAAAAAAAAAAAAAAGTGATTGTTTTAAAATTTTATGATTCCTAGTTTGTTTAATTCAGTAAATTCCTCTATTGTGTTATCTTTTTCTTATTTCCTTCTCACTCTCTTAATATTATCAAACCTATTAGAAGTTCATTTATTTCCCTTTATTTTAGTGGCCAAAATATATATATATATATATATATATATATATATATATATATATATATATATATATATATATATATATATATATATATATATATATATATATATATATATATATATATATATATATATCCCAGTGCCCAATGGTTCGTTCCATTTTGCCCTCACCTTCTTCTATATCGGAGTAAACTCTCCTTCGCACACACAAAACATTAATACAGACACCCTATAACAAAAACAAAAAAAAAAAAAAAAAAAAAAAACAACTAAATGATGGCCTCAAAAAAAGTAACCTCGGAGAAGCCCCGAGGGGGGCGGCTTCCAAATATAGCCCCTCATCCACCCCTTCCCCCATCACCACTTGGGAGTTGGTGGCCTCCGGTGATGGGGTTGGTGCCACCAGGACACAGCTGCCGGCTTGTCCTGATGCACGGTTTATTTTTTTCATTAATTTCTGCAACATTCGCGGTCTGCACTCCAATTTCCTCTTTGTTGAACATCACCTCTCTTCTTCTATACCACCTCTTATTCATGACCGAAACTCAGATGTTTGATCGTTCTGATAGCAAACCCTATTCTGTTTCCTCCTACTGTCTCTATCCTCTATATTCAGCCAAAGGCGGTTGTTGTGCATACGTGCGCAACGATGTCGTTTGTTCTCGTGTCTCTAATTTGGAGTCTTCCGAATTTTCCACCTTATGGCTTAGGCTCTCTTGCTATTCTGCGACTAAATTCATTTGTTCAGTTTATTTATCTCCTAATTCTACTGACTATCCTAAATTCTTCGACTATTTAAACTCAAAAATAGAGCACATTCTCTCCTCTTCTCCTTTCTCTGAAATCATCATATTAGGTGATTTCAATGTTCACCACCGCCAGTGGCTTCCATTTCGCTATCCAAAACGACCTTAAGCAGTTGGTGCAGCTTTCTACTCGTATCCCTGATCGTCTTGGAGATGAACCCAACATTCTAGCATTCTAGACCTTTTCCTAACTTCTAATCCTTCTCCTTATACTGTTAAACTCTTTCCTCCTCTGGGTTCCTCCGATCACCTTCTTATCTCTGTATCCTCTTCTATCTCTTCAAGTCTTCCGCAGGAAAGACCCCCTTCTATTGAAAGGAAACGTTTGTGGCACTTCTGTGCCGCAAGCTGGTCGGGCTTGAGGTCGTACTTCTTCGATTTCCCGTGGAATGATTATTGCTTCCGTGGGAGGGGTCCCTCGGAGTGTGCAGAAGGCATTACCGAGGTGATTCTCTTGGGCATGGAGGCGTACATTCCATATTTATTTCCCTTCTACTAAACCTAACAAACCTTGGTTTAACTCTGCTTGTTCTCGTGCTATCCGCCGCAAGGGATGTTGCCTTCAGGGATTACCGTCGTCTTCAAACTCCTGAAACTCACGCTACTTATATTTCATTCCGGAATCGTGGAAAATCTATCCTTCGTAACACTAAAAACTCATTTCTCCGTAGAAAATGCAATAATCTTTCTGGTTCCTCTTCTTCACGTTCTTTCTGGCATTTCGCAAAAAATGTCAACTCTAGCTTTGCTTCTTCCTCTTTCCCTCCTTTAATATCTTCCGACGGCACATCTGCTGTTTTTGACTTTCAGTTGCCAGTATAAGATAAATGGATAGAGACATAAAAACGCTTTAAATTTAGAACTCTCCCGTCGCTGCATTTTGCATTTGATTTGATACCAGTCGTTGAAAATAAAGAAAATTATTCGCAAATATAAATTATTGAGGCTTCTACCACGAATTCCCCATATAAGATTGGCCCATTCCCTTTAGACAGTGCCTTTTAAAGTATACTCAAAGTAAACATTAAGTTGTAATTATAAGCTAAGAAGTCCCGTAACAATAACCTCTTCAGACAAAACTAAGTCTTCATAGATTTTTTTCAGTTTATCATTACAAGTTTGTGGACGTAACAAAAAAAACAATCAATGACAATCCTTTAGTGTAAAAAATTTCCTTAGACCATGATATTTTGAAAATCTTGCGCCTGCATTGCATAAATTTTATTTATTGTTAATTAATGACATTGTAGGTTTCTGTATCTAAGAGGCTTTTTTTTTTTTTTTTTTTTTTAATACAAGTGAGAGCTCCAACAATAAGTCTAATTTCCAGATTTCGTCAATGATCAAAAATTGAGCATCGTTCTTTGAAAGTCAAAATTAAACATATTTTTAATCACACGATAATTTCATTAAAATATTAATATACGATAGAATTCTTTTCTCTGAACCCAATTCTTATTTCCAAAATGTTTTAAGAATAAATGGATTTTTGTGTTTTACATTTGCAAGTATATATATATATATATATATATATATATATATATATATATATATATATATATATATATATATATATATATATATATATATATATATATATATATATATATATATATATATATATATATATATATATATATATATATATAATTTATATATATGAGACAAGAATTAATTTTGAAGTTGTTTATTTGAATTAGTTCCCATGCATGATTACATAATGGGGATCATTTATAGGAGGATGTATTGTAAAGCGGAAACAATTGGGTTTGTTAAAGTAAAATTTTGAAGTAAAATCTTTGATCATTTCACTAGTGCATACAAAGAAAATTGTTTAAACAGAAATTTGAACCTTGTATTAGAGTCAAAGTATACGATCAACATCATATAAGAAGTAAATATTGTATCACTGGAGGCCATTCTCTTTCTCAAATCATATATCATTGTAGAAAATGAGGATAGAGGATATACTCTCTTGCGCAAATCCACGTTTCATTTTAGCGATCTCTGATGTGGTTTGACCTAGCTGTAATTGTTTTTGATCAAATGGGCACAAATTTACATTTCTCTTAGTGATGTTAAGATTTAAGTAATAATTAATAATAATATTATAATTTATTATTATTATTATTATTATTATTATTATTATTATTATATATTATTATATATATATATATATATATATATATATATATATATATATATATATATATATATATATATATATATATATATATATATATATATATTATATATATATATATTAAGTGATGGCATCCGCATCCGCATCCGCATCCGCATCCGCACTTTTGAAAATTCAGCATCCGCATACGCACTTCTCCAAAATTCGACATCCGCATCCGCATCCGCAAATTAGAAAATATGACATACGATCCATCACTAATATATATATATATGAACCGACCGGGACCCCGGCCCCGGCCCCGGCCAAACCCGGCCATTTTTACTGACCCCGGCCCCGGCCCCGGCCCAGCCCCGCTAAAAATCAGGGAAAACCGGGGTTGCCGGCCGGGGTTAAAATGGCAAATTATACAAAAAAAAAAAAAAAAAAAATTTTAATTTTCACCCGATTCTGCTGAAACTTTCAGTGTATATAGATTTTTTACCGGTAAGAAAAGTCCATTTCTAGCGTTTTTCCGAGTCTATTTCGGTTAAAAGTTTTTTTTTTTTTTTTTTTTTTTTTTGTGGAAATTTTACCCTTTTTCAATAGAATGGCGGTGCCAAACCACTTTTTAGAATGAGCTGAAAGTTGGACTATTTATTCAAAATTATATGGGCTACAAAAGCCTTTAATAGACTTTTGTTCCCAGAGTTATAGAAAAAAAAAATGTTATAAGCCAAAAAAAAAAAAAAAAAATAAAAAAAAAAAAAAAAATTTTTTGAACTAAAAAATCCACCTTTTCAGGCAAAATCTTTTTTAAAAAAAATACAACTCTAACATTTCCTATTTTTGGTGTGTATAGAGGAGGGGTGGGGCTACAAATTCCTCTATGTACTTTATTCGATGAGATTCGTTGGTTTTGAGATATAGCCTTCAAAAAGGTCCATTTTTGGCCAAATTTCAAAAATTCCCAGTTTGAGAGGCTATATCTCGCTTCAAACAAAGGGCATTTAAAAATGCCCTAAATAAAAATTGTTGCCCTGTTCCTCTTCTAAACAATATTCACAAATAAAAAAAAATAGTAGGTAGCTTTTTTTATTTAAATAATTTTTTCCTCCAGAAAGGTACGATTTTTGCAAAAAAATTTTCAAGTGTTTATAACTTTTTTCTAGACGTCATATCAAAAAGCTATTCCCACCAATGCAAGAAATTGAGGCAAAGGTGGTATTCAGTTAAATTTTCAGCTCATGTGGACCAGTGGTTTGACCCAGTTATTCATTTTTTCAAATTTGGGTCCAAATAAGTTTCAAACCGTTATAGACTCAAAAAAATGCTCGAAATCAACTCAGAACTTCGTGAAAAAATTCACATACTTTGAAAATTTCAGCTCAATCAGTCAAATAATAAAAAAAAAAATTTCAAACAAAATATAAGAAAATTAAGATTTTTTTTTTTTTCTGTTTCTTTTGACCGCTCCTTTTCTGCTAGTGAATGTTCATCTTTGTGTTTTGATTTTAGATACTCCAAAAAGATTTGGTTGAAATTTTTTTTACTTGTAGCACCCGGTGATTCTCTTCTAATTTTCTGACTGCAGATGTTACATTTAGCTATTTCGAGCCTATCCTGAAACATTGTAAAGTATTCAAATACTGCAGAAGCTGAACCTTTAGCCATATTGACTGAAAGTATAAACAAAATAATAATTTTTAAATAATGCAGCTAAATGATACAAGTTTGATAAATAGCAATAAAATAACAATGATGTTATAAATACAGGTTAAATTGATAATTTTATATCTTACATTTTTTCAAACTTTACCTTTGGGTCTTACCTAGGTAAACGTGTTAAATCACTATTATGAATTAGAATAATTTTTTTTTTAATTTTTGTACTTTTTTTTAAACTTTAAATATACAAAACTGTAATTTTCTGATTTTTTTTTTAGAGAAAATGCATATAATCATTAATTTAAGTGAATGTTGCCTATTCTACTCCTTCCTTACAATTAAATAAACCTTATATCTAATTTTCTTAACCTAAAATTTCAGTGCTTTTGATCTCTTTACAAATTTTAGGTAACCCCGGCCATAACCCCGGCCCCGGCCCCGGCCAAATTTGGGTGACCCCGGCCCCGGCCCCGGCCAAATTCCAGCCCCGGTCGGTCCCTATATATATATATATATATATATATATATATATATATATATATATATATATATATATATATATATATATATATATATATATATATATATATATATATATATATATATATATATATATATGCGATTGTAGATCAAGAGTGAAGGTGAAGAGAGAACTATCGGATTTGTTTAGCATAGGAGTGGGATTGAGACAGGGGTTTGTAATATCTCCATGTTATTTAATCTATTGATGAATGGTTTACTTAGAAAAATGGAGAGAGAAGGGAAGAGTATTACGTTGAGAAATATGGAGGGTGAATGTGAAGTGAATGTTTTACTTTTTGCAGATGATACGGCATGTGTTGGTGGCAGAATCTGGAGAAAAGATGAGAATATTTGTAAGAGAGTTTGAAGGGAAATGTGCAAACACGAGATTGAAATTCAATCCAGCGAAGAATAAAGTTATGAGGATTGGAGGTGGGGATGAGGAAATGTGGATGGAGGAATTGGTTTGTAAAAGTGTGAGAATGGAAACTTGAGGAGGTGAATGAATTCAAATATCTAGTAATGTTGGGTGGAAGGTAAGGGTGGGACGGAAAAAGGAATAAAGAACAGAGTTGTAGAAGGAATGAAAGTATTCGGGAGCCTAAGAAAAGTATGGAAGAAAGGAAAAATTTCGAAAGAAATAAAGATAAGAATGTTTGAATGTATGTGTTCACCTTCTGTATTGTATGTTTGTGAAACATAGACGATAAGTGCTCGGTCGAGAAAAAGTTTCAATGTCTTTGAGATGAAAGATTTGAGATTGATATATAAATTGAGAAGGATTGATAGGATTAGAAATGAAAGAATAAGGGAGATGTGTAAATGGAAGAAGGGTGTAATTGATAGAGAGGAGGAGGATGTGCTAAAATGGTTTGGACATATGTGAAGAATGAAAGAGAACAGAATGGTTGGCAAGGTACGTAGATCCGATGTAGATAGGGGAAGGGTAGGGCGAGGGGAAGGCCGAAGTGGAGATGGATGGATGGATGGAGTGAGAGTGATTTTGATGGAAGGAATTTGAGTTTAGACGAGGGTAGAAGATTTGTGGAGACAGATGGAGGGAGGTGGTGAAAGCGTTGAAACGTAAGAATAGTTATGTTTGTAAAGGAATTGTGGCGGGCACCACCTCACGAAAAGTGTATATATATATATATATATATATATATATATATATATATATATATATATATATATATATATATATATATATATATATATATATATATATATATATATATATATATATATAATATATACATCCGCATCCGAATCCGCATCCTCAATCAACAGTAACATCCGCATCTTCAACAAAATTAACATCCGCATCGAACTTTTCGAAAATTCAACATCCGCATCCGCACTTAAAAATTCAACATCCGCATCCGCATCCGTACTTTCGAAAATTCCATCCGCACTTCTAAAATTCAACATCCGCATGACATATATATATATATATATATATATATATATATATATATATATATATATATATATATATATATATATATATATATATATATATATATATATATATATATATATATATATATATATATATATATATATATATATATATATATATATATATATATATATATATATATAATATTATATATATATATATATATATTATATATATATATATATATATATATACACTGAAAAAACTGTTTGTTTGCAGAGACCAAAAATTGGTTGTTGTAACCAAACTTTTTTGTCGATATAGAGCACTATAAATTTCGGTTACCATAACAAAGGTACTTTTGTTACCAAAACGAAAAAATTTGTTATCCACGACTAAAAATATTGTACCAGTAACCAAATTTTAGTAAACGTTACAAAAATTTAGTCAAAAGAATTGGTTGTGATTACCAAAACTTTCATAACTAAATTGATTTTAGTTACTGTAACCAAAATCTTCTAACCAAATTGTCGTTATAATAACAAAATATTTGTTTATCATTACCAAAAATTTGTTCCAATAACCAAAAAATTTATTTGAAATTTATTAGGAATCTAAATGGGAATCTGGGAATTTAGTAATCTCAACCAAAAATTTAGTTATCTCAACAAATTAGTATGTTACATTGACCAAAATATAGTTTCATTGTTTGGTTGAAGTAACTAAGATTTGGTGGGGTCTACTAAATTTTTTGTCGAATTGTTGGTTAAAGTAACTAAACCTTCGTTGAAACTAATAAATTGTTTGTCTAATGTTTGGTTAAAGCAACTACACTTTTGTTGGATCCACTTATTTTTTTTTCGTTCTAATAAAAATTTTGTTCCTGGAACCAAAATTATAGTTTCTACAGCACCCGCCGTTCGTTCTCATAACAATACTTTTGTACTTCAATTTAGTTATGATAATCATATATTGTTAATGTGAACAAAAAAATTAGCGGTTGCGGTAACTAAAATTTGTTAATTACAACATATTGGCGATTAAAATTTCTTAAATCTAAAAAGTTAAATGTACAAATAACTTATATTTCCTTTACGGAATAATTAACTTTGCAATAATTTCTAGATTATTTTAAATTTTGTACTCATAAACCGATTGAATATTTAAAAACTTAAGTCTATTAGGATTATTTTTACAAAGGGAAATATTTTTAAATGAATTCAGTGCTTGAGACGTCAAAGTTTCCCTTTGTAAAAATAATCCTAATTAAACTATGTTGTCGTTTAAATATTAGTCAATTTATGAGTGCGATGTTAAATCTATAAACTATTGCAAAGTAATTTATACCGTAAAGAAGATTTAATATATTTGTACATTTAACTTTTCAGATTTAATAAAATATTAATCGAAAACATGTTGTTACTAACATATTTTTGCAACTGCTTGGAAAACAAAGAAATTTTTTTTACACTGTTAACACACTATAAATTTGTTATATAAACTTTATAATTGGTTAAAAAAAAAAAAAAGATAAACATGATAGTTGCAAAATTATTTATTTGAAATAATGAAAACGAAAAAATTTTATCTACAAAATTTTTTTTAAAATGAATGAAAATAATAAAAAAATTTCATTAAAGACATGTTTACCAAGCATAACATTCATCTTGTAAGAATTAAAATCAGCACAGTTAGATAAGACATAATAGGCATAAATTTGTGTTTTGAGATATTTCAAATTCATGAACATGATAATGAGAATTAAATTCAAAAGTGTTCTACATTCTTTAACACAAAACATTAAATTTGAAAGATCATAAAATAAAATGTAAATAATTGGACAAAATATCGGCATATCTTTAAAAGTAGAAAGTAAAAAGTAATTTGATTTATACGTAATATCATTAAAAACAACACAATATGGGTTAAACCTTTGCCCATAACTTGCTATATTTTCATATAGATGTGATATGCCAGTAATATTTTTTAAATCTATTTTTTTTCCGCATACAATGTTATCATCGAAATCTCTTTTTGAGATTAAACGGTAAGAAAATTTTAACTGATATTTAGTAGCAATTGTTTTTAGTATATTTCGTCTGGAATTGCTACTATTACTAATTAATTTTAACTCTGTATGTTTAGCTTCAAATCTCATTGCACCACAAATGAATAATTAGGACCATATGCACAAACCATCCTAGGATAATGTACCATAAAATGGTGTTTCGGTTTTAAATTAGAATCAGTAAATAACTAAGTACAATTCATGATGTTCTGAAATAATTAGTTGACAATAAAATATGTATTCCTTTTTGGAGAGAGTTTGAAAATAAAATATCTAAAATTTGTCTCAATATTAAATAGAATTATTATGTTTATTGAAAGTCTAATCGGATATTTCATCAATATTGTATGAAATAATATCTGAAATTAGTTCACAAACACCTAAAACCGTTTTATCCCACTCAGTTTCAATTTCAAAAATATTTTTGAATGAAATCCACATTTTCACTCAAATGGATATCTTGCATGAGCAACGCGAAAAACTTTAAAGCAATTTTCAACTGCCTTTAATGGTGAGTCAAATCCGTATAAAATGTCGTTCAATACTACGTAAGAATCTGAGCTATATTCAAAGGTCTTTCCTCTGCAAAATTACAAATGGTTGCATGCTCAAAGAAATTTGGGAAAGTTTCTCTTGTTTTCTGGATATAGTGACAGACATCCTCGGGATTCTGAAAAAAAAGTTTAGGATAAAATCAAGAAATGGGAGATGATTAAAGGAACTGAAATCAATATCGCGTTTTGTTATATAAATAGGGTAAATAATCAACGGGTATGGTAAATATAAATAAGTGTTTACCCCCATTTCTTAAATACTCCACCAAAATATGTTATGTTAAATGCCAAAAATATCTAAAAAATGTACACTTTCAAAAAAATATTCCTACTATAAAATTATATTATTTTAAATGCAATTACATTTTTCAATTAGTGGATGAAAGAAAGCCTGGTTAAGAAAACTGAAAGCAATATATAATATATATATATATATATATATATATATATATATATATATATATATATATATATATATATATATATATATATATATATATATATATATATATATATATATATATATATATATATATATATATATATATATATATATATATATATATATATGATTGAATCGGCAACATCGTGGCGTACATATGCACAACATCCGCCTTTTTTAAGAAAATTGAGGATAGAGATAGTAGGAGGGAATAGAATAGGAGTTGCTGTCAGAAAGTTCAGACACCTGACTTTCGATCAAGAACAAGAACTGAAGGTTTAGACGAAGAGAGGTGGTTTTCAACAAGTTGAAATTAGATTGAAGACCGCGCACGCTACATAAATCAATAAAAAAAGACCGGCAAGAGAACACATCAGCAGTTCCTCGGCGGCATGAACCTCATCACCGGTATCCGACAAATCCCAAGTGGTGATGGGGAAGAATACGAAGTTTATGAGAGGTAATTTTTAGTTGGAACTGAGGAACTGTTAACGGACGCCATTTTTTTTATGTAGATGAGAAGAAGAGAGATAAAAGTACCTGGACAAGCCTGACGATATTGCTACTGTTACGATTTAGTTAATAGCAAAGTATAATAAAATCTAATAATAATTCAATAAAAATTACCTGAACATGTATCACAAAAGCCTCTTGCATATCACGTTTGTAAGGTTTCCAAAATGTGTTCTTTTTTAATGGAAGCGAAATTTATTTTTGGTTTTAGCAGCAACGGTAGTAAATACAAAAGCACAGCATCTTCTCCTAAGAAAATAAACAGGGATGTTAAAACCTAAGAAACCGTATTCATGAGTTGTAATTTATCATAAAAGTTCGACCTCAAACTTTATTGGAAAGATTCTAGTCTGAAACAATTAAAGGACTAATAACAAAATATCTAACACAAACACACACACTTCACACTCTTACTCAAAACTAAATTTTGTAATTTAATAGGCATAATTATATTTCAACATTAATATATAATAATGGAGGTCATGCCTTTCATTAAACTTTGTGATTTATAAAAACATTTTCCAGTAAAACATGAATATCTTATAATTATCATTAATTACTATTTTCAAATAAGTAAATTTTCATAAAAATCTTAATTAAAATGAAAGCAAACATAAATTACTGCTACCTCCTGAATTTTCCGGATAAACACTTTTTTAAACATGTTTTATCTTTGATTCTCTCCATCATCAAATGTTTAATACTTTCTTTGTTCAAATTCCACTTGAGATAAAATTTAGCAGAAGTGCCGAACAGTCGTAAAATCAATGTTTACCTAATTAAACAAAAAAATAGAATAGTATAATTCTTCCACTTTAAGAAGACATGCCTATATATATATATATATATATATATATATATATATATATATATATATATATATATATATATATATATATATATATATATATATATATATATATATATATATATATATATATATATATATATATATATATTCACCAGAATGTATCCATTTGCATGCTCCAATATTGGTCAATCAAGCAAAGTACTGCTTATGGTACTTATTAGTTATGGTGAATAACTAATATTCTGTTAGCAGAAGTTTCCTTCCATATTTGTTCAACTAGTCCCCAAAGTTGTCTATTAAATTTCTGCCATTGCTGCTTTTCAAAATATTCTTCCTCTGACAAATAGTCACCTGAAAAGTTTGCCAAATTATCTTATTATTTTAAGACAATTTTTCATTCAATAATCTAATAGATTTTTATTTATTACCTAACTTTAAAAATATAATTATTTAAATTAAAAAAAATTCGTAGGTTATTTAATAAAACAAATAAAAAATACATATAATACCTTCATTCAATGTGATACTGTTAACAGATTTTTTAGTTCCACTTTTTTAAAATTTTGTTTTGAATATAATCCAAGTTTTCGAAACTTTTGTCTGATATTCCGGTACCTTTCAATGAACTTTCCTTAGGTTCTTTTCTGTTGTATGCCGTCCGTTTGAGGTGGAATGAAGTAGGTATTCGAATCCTCCTTTGGAAATAATTTAGGAATAAGATAATCATAAAATTGCATTATCTTGTTTACAGATCTGTGATATATATATATATATATATATATATAATATATATATATATATATATATATATTATATATAATATATATATATATATATATATATATATATATTTATATATATATAATATATATTATATAAACCCCCCCCCCAAAAAAAAAAAAAAAAAAAAAAGGCCAAAGCTATTTGACTTTGAAAAAGTGTTTTTGCAAGACTCATGTGATTGGAAATATAGAATATGAAAGAAGAAACTTTATCCTGTTACAAATGAATTCTATTCCAGCAACAAGTATAAATCACTAACAATACTACCTATAGTTTCAATGTAGAGGCTCACCGCATAGAACATAAAATATTTAAAAACTGACAAATATTTTAATTAATTATTATTAAAAGTGTGGCATGCAGATATTTGCATTTCAGTTCTAAAACATTTAATGTATTATCTCAGAAATTAATTTTATTAATTTTAAATATATATTCAAAGAATACCAACACTTTATCCTGTTAACAGTATTTAATTTAAAAATTTACTCCATAATAAAATGCTCCTGTTCAATGCAATGATCAACTAAAATTTGAACTATATCATCTCTGTGAACTTTCTCAAGTTTTCCATATAGTTCTTAATTTCTTAACATGATTTGTCCTTTTGATGCTCTTTTCAAAATTTCTTTAATATCTATATTATGCAAAGTTCATTATTTAAAACATTTAAATAAAATCCTCAATTGCAA
>SEYY01013871.1:27500-35000 GCA_009176605.1 Armadillidium nasatum | reverse complement strand
ATTCCAAATTACAACCAAAGCACAGGAGATCATAAAATAGACCAACTACAAAATGCCATAATGTGTCGATCCACCTTCTACAAATCTCTAATAAAACAACCAACCATGAACCAGACGCCTTGAAAATCTCTCCAACAAAATAGTCATCCATTTTGACCTGAAAGAGGCTCTAAATACAGAGCGAAAGCTTGTTGTTATAAATAATTCTCCAAGATGATAATTAAGTGTAAACAATAAAAGTGTATTGATAAACTTTGGGTTTGTTAAAAAATAATAATTATCAAAGAGTGATCATTCTAAATACTTTAATATATATATATATATATATATATATACATATATTATATATTATTATATATATATATATATATTATATATATATATATATATAAGTCGTGGATAAATTGCCTTTAGTTTTTTTACGTGAGCTGAGGATTGAGTCCAAGGAAGAATACCCTTCCATCGTAACCATTTTATCAAAATATCAACAAATTCTGAAAACTCTTGAAAAAATGAGAGGTAAACCTATTTTCAAGAGAAGGAGAAGAAGAAACAATCGTCCCCTATTCTAAAAAAGAAATCTTCTTCTTTTAATACTACTGCGAAAACCTCTCGTCGTGAGAGTTCCAAATCTCCTAAAAGAGAGAAAAAGTCGAAAGAGCATATTTCAAGTTCAGCAGTTTCATCTGTGGTGGATTGCAAACTATGTGGTTCAAACCACTACATGTCTTCTTGCAGCACTTATCCATCTCCCAGTGCAAGAAGGGAACGATGTGTGGAACTGGGTATGTGTACTAGTTGTTCTAGTTCTAAACATCCCACGAAACAGTGTCCGGCAAAAAGGTATGGTTTGAGCAGACCATGTTTTTTGTGCCGTAGTGGAGCTCATATTTCTGCACTTTGTCCAACTGGTGCTAAAGCCAAAGAAAAAACTCGTTCTCTCACAACAGGAGCAGAGGCCCAGTCTTCTTCTGCATCCGCTTTGTCTACACAATTAGATGAAGAAGAGACACATCAAAATCATCTCTGTATTAATACTGGAGCTTCTGTTTCGAACAGCATTCTTCCTACCATGGCCCTTAAGGTCAAAAAAGGAAATAAAATAGAAAAAATTCGAGTGCTATTGGACTTAGGTTCCCAAAGAAGCTATTTTAATAGTAGCATCCTTTCGAAATTGGGAGTCGATATTCATTCTCTTTCCAGTAGTACAAACACCATCAAGACTTTTCTTGGTGAGCAAGATCGAACGATGCATCCAATAGATTTAGAACTAAATATATGTTGTGATTCTTTCACAAAAATTTCTGTGTTTATCGATCCAAATTTGGATGTCGGGTTTGATGTTCGTGGATTAATGGGAGCCATCCAGCAAGCCAAATATAATGGGTTTAAAATTGCTGATGATTTTTATTGCGGTAGACATGGAGATCAAGTGAGAAATATAGAAGGTCTTCTTGGAATAGATTCTCTCTATCTTATGAAACACTTTCGAGTTGTAAATTGTTTGGGTGGCAGTGCAGTTGATTCTTGTCATGGTTATATACCATTCGGCCCTGCTAAGACCTTTCTCACACCCTCTCAAATAGAGACAATTTTCGGAGAAACTACTAACGGTAGTGAAAGTTCTAGTGGAGCTTTCTGACATCAAGAAAATTTGTTGCCAGCTCCTCTTCGTAAATCGGTCAAGAAGGTTCCATCTACTGTTGTCAACCATATCGTCGAACCTTCACCCTCTTATTTTGATCCCTTTATGCATACCCATTCAGATTTAGATCTGGATGTAGGATTAGAGAACATCTATAAATTAGAATCACTCGGCATTAATGAGGATTCAGACGTAGGATCCATCGATACTTTATTCATACAAAAATTCCACGAGGGAATTATTTTCAAGGAGGGTAAATACCATGTTCGAATTACCTTGGTATGATGATGTTCTTGAAGCCGTGCCTTCAAATCACAAAGTGGCTTTGGCCGCATTATTTCGAGTAAAGAAGCGCCTTGAAGAGCAGGGACTCGTTTCTGCATATGGAGATATTTTTAGGCAGTATCTCAAAGAAGGGCATCATTGAACCAATACAAGTATCCCCAAAAGATTTTCACAAGTTTATCTGGATACCTCATCGACCAGTGTTGAAAACAGCAGAACAAGTCACTACAAAAATTCGACCAGTTTTCAACTGCAGCTTACGCATTGGAAACAGTCCATCTTTGAATCAAGCTGCTTTTCAAGGAGTAGATTTGCTTGCTTCTCTGTTTAAATTACTTCTCAATTTTCGTACTAATCGATACGTAGTGTTGGCTGACATCTCAAAGGCTTTCCTACAAATACGACTCAAATTAGAAAAGGATAGAAATCGATTTTGTTTTTTTCTGGGAAGAGGAGGGAATTCTTCGAACTTTTCGATATACTACAATCATTTTTGGACTAGCAGTAAGTCATTACATTCTTGGAGCTGTTATTCGGCATCATGCCAAGCAGTACCCTCCTGACATCTATTCTTCTCTGTTACAAAACAACCTGTATATGGACAACCTGATATACACCAACACTTCTGTTGATGTTCTTAAAGACGTTTTTAAAACCACCTGTTATCGAATGAGTGAGGGTGGATTCGATTTGGGTTCCTGGAACTCGAACTGTCCAGAACTCAGAGAGTTGTTTGAGCAGAATAATAAAAACTCTTCTCATAAGAGCTCAGAAGAGAGAGTGTTAGGATATTTATTCGACACTTCATCCGACACTCTTAAATTAAGTGATTTTGTACTAGGATCTGTTACCTCCAAGAGACAGCTGCTCTCCGAGATTGCTAAAGTATTCGACCCATTGTCTCTGTTTCTTCCCGTCACCATAAGAGGTCGTCTTCTGATGAGGAGGACTTGGGAGCAAGAGATAGGTTGGGACGACGAGATTGACATCGATTTAAAGACCTCGTGGGAAAAGCTGCGACTCGATTTAAATTCCTTAAAAGAGGTGACATTCCCTCGGTCGTGTTTTGAGACAGCGGAAAACGATTTGTCATTAAAAATTTTCTGTGACGCGAGCTCTGTCTGTTATGGATTTGTTGTCTACGTTACTTCTAGTAGTAAGAGTCCCAATATTCTTTGGGCTAAAGGTAAAGTATCCCCTATGAAAAGTAAGACCTTACCTTGTTTAGAACTATTATCAATATTTTTGGCACTCAAGTGTTTGCCTCAGGTATTGAGTGGATTTCCTGATTCTCATTTTCGTAGCCTCTATATATTTTCTGATTCCCAAATTTCATTACAATGGGTTCTACATGGAGGGAAAAAGAATAAAAGCATATTCGTGAAGAACAGGATTCAGGACATTCGTCGAATGATTTCTTCCCTGAAGGAAGAACACTTACTTCAACCCGAGTTCCATTTTGTACGGTCTGAAGACAATCCTGCGGACCTCCTCACTAGAGGCGTATCTCTAAAGGAATTTAGGAAGAAGTTTTCTTTATGGTTAAATGGTCATGAATGGCTAGCATCCGTAATTTATTGGCCTGAAATTGATTGGAGCAATACAGAAATCAGAACTGTGACCTCTGTGTTGTCCACCTTCCAAGCAACCCAAGATCCCCCTGCAATTGATTTCAGTAAATTTTCGAATGTCGGTTCCCTTTTACGAGTTTGTGCTCTTCTATACAAGTTTTCGGCTCTCACAAGAGGCCTTAATGTCGATTCTGACGCTCAAGCTCGTTTATACTGCTTGAAAATCATGCAGAGGGAGTCCTTTAATAAAGAGTTGACATTTTTAGAGAGAGTCAGAGAAGATCCAACTTCATCTGAGCAACCTCCTGATCTGGTCAACAATCTAAATTTATTTTTGGATGATAATGGCCTTATTAGGAGTAAAGGTAGATTGGCTAGATCCAATTACTATAGCTTCGATATTATAAATCCTGTTGTTTTGGGCAAAAACCATCATTTGACACATCTATTCATTCGTAAAGCACATTTTGATTGTAAGCATTTGGGCATACAAGCCACTCTTACTAATATTCGATTGAAAGGATTTTGGATCACTGCTGCTAGATCCACTATCAAAAAAGTGCTTGCAGAATGCATTACCTGTAAAAAGTTCAATAACTTTGCATATAAATATCCTCGGTTTACAAATTTTACAAGAGCTCAAGTAGATCTATTCAGACCTTTTCAACATGTCGGAGTGGATTTTACAAAACACTGGTGGGTCAAGGTAAAAGGTTCCACTCAAGCTCAAAAAATGTTTATTTTGATTTATACATGTTTGAACATCCGTGCTATTTACCTGGATTTGATTCCAGACATGTCTTCTGCGACGTTTGTTCAGTCCTTCCAACGGTTTGTAAACCGATTTGGAGTTCCAGACGTTGTTTATAGTGACAACGCTCGATCCTTCGTGCAAGGTACAGACGCAATCGAATTATTTGTAGTATCTGAAAATGGAAAGGAGTTTTTGAGGAAAAATCAGATAATCCATAGACGGATTCCTCTTTATAGTCCATGGGTTGGAAGCCAGTGGGAGAGAATGTTACGTGTTGTCAAGAGTTGTCTAATGAAGACAATAGGACGGTCTTCCATTGAATATTTTAATTTCGTCACCACTCTTTCAGACATTGAAGATGCCATAAATTCTCGTCCATTGACCTATGCATCAAGCGAAAATGATATAATTCCTCTTACTCCGAACTGTTTCCTTAAACAGCATGCCAAAACAAGCTTGGTATTGCCAGGAAAGAGTAGAAATGACCGTTTCTGGAGTTCTCCTTCGACAACCAGGAATGCACTCTTGCAATCTCTGGAAAAAACTTCTAAAATATTCGAAGAATTCCGAACCCGTTGGTATGAGGAATATCTGCTTAGTTTAAGAGAAACTAGTCGCGACCTTTACCAGACAAATTGGAACAACCTTGTTAAAGTCGACGACGTAGTATTAATTCGTAGTTCTTCAAAGGAACGTCCCTTTTGGCAAATGGGTGTTGTAACCCAGTTAATATATGGAGATGATAATCGTATTCGGTTCAGTATTTGTAAGAACACCCGGTGGTCAAATAAATACTTATCCTATAAAGCATCTCTACCCATTAGAGCTGTCTTTAACTCATAGTGGTAATAGGCCTTCATCCGAAACATCATCTATTTCAACTTCTCAAGCCCTTCCTGATACCTCTTCTGCAAATACATCAGTAAGGAAACCTGTTGTAAAACGTCCTACTCGAAGAGCGGCCGTGGCTGCAAATCTCAAATTCGCGAATCGAATAAGTCAATCGTATTCTCGCTTTCTCTGAATGGCTGGTGTCATGGCTGGTGTCCCCCCGGGGAGGATTTTAGGATTAAGAATTTGAATCAATGGAGTCACTTTTTTATTGACTCGGCAACAAAACAATGAATTTCGGAAAAGTAGGACATCGAAATACATTAAAATTTCCTTACTCTTATCTTGATTCTTGAGCTGAAAAGTCATATTGAAAATCGATAAAAATTATATCTATTTCGTATCGTAATTGCAAGTAATCATCGAAAAGTGAAGCTGTCGACATATTGGACAATTCGACAATCTTTTGTTGACGGCTTATTGAAATATTAGAAATAAACTACACAAAGAGTTACTGTCATTTCTTCAATCAATTTATTTGAAGATTCTGCCGAAGAAGCCACAAATTCTTCAACAAAGCAGACTACATTGTTTCAACTATAATCATCGAGTGAGTTGATTGTTACTATAATCCAAATCAAAGCGGTGACTCTAAGACAAAATTGCTAATCTGTGATTCTACTTGATAATTGTAAATTGGCCTATTCGAAAGGAAAAGATGATTGGTTAAGATTGCAAATAGAGCATTTGGAAATTCATAAGATCATGACTACAAATCTATCGGTAATTATTATATATATATATATATATATATATATATATATATATATATATATATATATATATATATATATATATATATATATATATATATATATATATATATATATATATATATATATATATATATATATATATATATATATATATATATATATATATATATATATATATATATATATATATATATATATATATATATATATATATATATATATATATATATATATATATATATATATATATATATATATATATATATATATATATATATATATATATATATATATATATATATATATATATATATATATATATATATATATATATATATATATATATATATATATATATATATATATATATATATATATATATATATATATATATATATATATATATATATATATATATATTATATATATATATATATATATATATATATATATATATATATATATATATATATATATATATATATATATATATATATATATATATATATATATATATATATATATATATATATATATATATATAATATAATAATAAAAAATAAAAAAAATCCGCATCCGCATCCGCATGCGCGGATGCGGAACATCCGCACAAAAATCAACATCCGCATCCGCATCCGCATCCGCATTTTCGAAAATTCAAACATCCGCATCCGCATCCGCATCCGCAACTTTCGGAAATTCAATCCGCATCCGCATCCGCATCCGCACTTTCAAAAAATTCAACATCCGCATCCGCATCCGCATCCGCACTTCTCCAAAATTCGACATCCGCATCCGCATCCGCATCCGCAAATTAGAAAATATGACATCCGATCCATCACTATATATATATATATATATATATATATATATATATATATATATATATATATATATATATATATATATATATATATATATATATATATATATATATATATATATATATATATATATATATATATATATATATTTGCGAATTGTAGATCAAGAGTGAGGGTGAAGAGAGAACTATCGGATTGGTTTAGCATAGGAGTGGGATTGAGACAGGGGTGTGTAATATCTCCATGTTATTTAATCTATTGATGAATGGTTTACTTAGAAAAATGGAGAGAGAAGGGAAGAGTATTACGTTGAGAAATATGGAGGGTGAATGTGAAGTGAATATTTACCTTTTGCAGATGATGCGGCATGTGTTGGTGGCAGAATCTGGAGAAAAGATGAGAATACTTGTGAGAGAGTTTGAAGGGAAATGTGCAAACACGAGATTGAAATTCAATCCAGCGAAGAATAAAGTTATGAGGATTGGAGGTGGGGATGAGGAAATGTGGAGGGAGGAATTGGTTTGTAGAAGTGTGAAAATAGAAACTTAAGGAGGTGAATGAATTCAAATATCTAGTAATGTTGGGTGGAAGGTAAGGGTGGGACGGAAAAAGGAATAAAGAACAGAGTGGTAGAAGGAATGAAAGTATTGGGGGCCTAAGAAAAGTATGGAAGAGAGGAAAATTTCGAAAGAAATAAAGATAAGAATGTTTGAATGTATGTGTTCACCTTCTGTATTGTATGTGTGTGAAACATAGACGATAAGTGCTCGGTCGAAAAAAGTTTCAATGTCTTTGAGATGAAAGATTTGAGAGC
>SEYY01013871.1:22500-25000 GCA_009176605.1 Armadillidium nasatum | reverse complement strand
ATATATATATATATATATATATATATATATATATATATATATATATATATATATATATATATATATATATATATATATATATATATATATATATATATATATATATATATATATATATATATATATATATATATATATATATATATATATATTATATATATATATATATATATATATATATATATATATATATATATATATATATATATATATATATATATATATATATATATATATATATATATATATATATATATATATATATATATATATATATATATATATATATATATAGCAAGAACAGAAAAACAAATAATGATCGTAGCATTTATATTATGAGATTAGTATAATTAACAAATTTCTTATTATGACATTATAATTAATATGATAACTAACGTTTCGGCTATTTTAACTTTAGCCATCATCAGAGAACTCTGAAAGTAGAAACAAACACAGTAAGTATGAAATGTTCGAATTACTAAATTTATAAAAAATAAAAATAAAAATAAGAAATAAAAAATAAAAATAACAACAAAAAATAACACATAACACAAGCATAAATAAAAAATAAAATTAAACAACATAATTCAAGTAAATAAGCAGAACTGAATAGAAATTAGTGAACATCTAGATGAAATTTATTGATAATGTAGTTGGTTGTTAAATAGAAATAAATAAATACAATATAATAATACATAATACAAAAAGAATTATAAATATATATAAATACAAATACAGTAAAAATTTTTAAAATATTTATAATATATAATATAAGGCACCTCAATGGAATTGTGAACAGTAGGTAGTTCAAAATTTAGCAAAAGGAGGGAGGGGGGGAAGGGGGCAGAAAAAAGCGTCCCAAGTCAATGTAAAAACAAAGAAAAGGTGAAGAGTACATAACCATAACATGAATGAAACTAAGGTTGGAGTATATGTAATGGAACTGATTGCATGTTGTTGTTAAGAACAGGCTTATATTTAAAAATATAAATGGATTCAAGGATATGGAGTGAAAAAGGGTCTTTATTAGAATCAAGGATTGAAAAATGTTGAGGAAGAGGAAATGTGTTACATGACTGTGTATGTAGACGTATGTTAGAGTGAGAGGGAGTAGTTAGTGGAAGAGAGGTACGAAAGGAAAGACCTCGGTGCTCAAAGATGCGCGTTCTCAATAGCCTGGTGGTAGAGCCAACGTAGCCCTTGGTACACAAGGGACAAGTATATTTATAGACCACCGAAGCCTTGAAAGGAAAAGGAAGAGAAGATTTGTAAGGAAAGAGAGAAGAAATTTTAAAGGATGAGCTATAGGTAAAACGAAAGTCTATATGAGGGAAATGGTATGAAAGAGATTTGCGTAATTTATAAGTCATAGAAGTGGTGGAGTGATCAAGAAAAGGGAAACTAAAGTACATCTTTTTCCTATGAGTAGAATAAAATACAAATGAATGAAATAAAATACAAATCTAGACTTGCCGTTAATTATACTTCCTTAGTTAAGAGCTTTGAATTGCAAATCAGTAATGAACTTTCTTTCCTGGACTTCATAACGGTTAAGACTATAATCAATGCCAATGTTAATAAATTACATACCCAGGTTTCAAGTGGACATGATGCTAAATTGCGACGTCTCAACATATCGCCACCATCATTTTGTAACCCCGATCTAATGATCAAAAACTTTTCGAGCTATACTCTTTCCAGCAGGGAGAGTAAACTTTTATCATTGGGTCTGGACTTCGTTTTGCCTCAATCCAAATACAACTTTTTTAAATATTTTTTATCCTTTGAAAGATTGACTGCGACTCTAAAAACAGAACCTATTTTCAAATCTAACTTTAATGATATCTGTACTAAAATCAAAAGATTGGCCTTGGATGGTTTCAACTCATCACGCAATGCTTTCTCTCACCCTTTTATCACTCCTCGTGATATTGAAATTTTGAAAAATCTAAAATCAAGGAATGATTTAATTATCTGCTCCCCTGACAAAGGCAGAGGCGTCGTTATCCTAAACAAGGATGATTACAATCAAAAGATGCTCCATATTCTACAGGATACAACTAAATTTTCTACAATAGATATGCCCATGCATAAATTAATTTGCCAATTAGAAGACAAACTCGCCCGCAACCTACGCTCTTTAAAATCACGCCAAAAAATTGATGATAATATCTACAACCGTGTCTTCCCTACTGGATCATCCCTTGGCACTATATATGGATCCCCCAAGACCCACAAACCTAATTGTCCCATCAGGCCTATTTTAGCTTCTTACAATATGCACAATTATCACTTAGCCAAGTACTTAGCTCTTATAATCAAAACCTCTTTCAAATCCCCTTCTTCTGTTCTTAATTCACATAAATTTGTCTCTCAATTGCAATCAATTTCCCCTCATAATTCTATTATGTGTTCTCTTGACATCCAATCTCTTTTTACTAACATTCCTCTTCAATTAACCGTTGATCTCCTCATTCAGCACATTTTTCAGAATAATACA
>SEYY01013871.1:12500-17500 GCA_009176605.1 Armadillidium nasatum | reverse complement strand
AAGAGTTGAATTTCACAAGGTTGCTATGACCCCACCGGAAAATCCCATCCAGATCGGCAAGAATAGAATCGGAAAGTTGAAGACGAGAAGCAGCTCTAGAAGCAAAAGAGGGAGCAGATTTGAAATGAGTAGAAGAATGTAGAATTGACTCATCATCATAAGAGTGAACAGAGTTAGAAGTGCAGTTGAGAAGATCGTTAATTAAAATGAAGAATAAGGTTGGAAATAAAACAGAACCCTGAGGAACACCACAGTTGACAGAAAAGGAGGAAGAGGTCGCTCCATCTACAAGTGCCGAAATGGAACGATCTGAGAGAAAACTTGATAAGAGTAACCAAAGGGAAGGAGGAAACTCAAAGGAGGGGAGCTTGGAGAGCAGCGACGTGAAAACTTTTCAATACGAAAAAGATTTGAGAACTGAACAATATGAACTCGAATTAAGAACTTTTCGTTATGACAGCAAATTGAGAACTGATTTTATGAAAAAAAACAACCTCCCATTTTAATTTCGTGCTATCTATTTTTATAGATTTCAGCAATATGATTTTTTTAAACTATTTAAATAAATAATTTTTATATACTCCGGAGGAAGGGATGACTCCAGCCTTTTTGGGTGGGGTCATTAAATGAAAAAAGTAAATGATTTGTACTACTCACGACCTTATTGAAATTTTTACTTTATTCTGATTCGTTTTCAGAGTCTTCTTCTCGAAACGTACTCTTGCAGTCACAGCTGCTTTCCGAATTGGTTTGACAGTTCCCGAAAGAGTTCCATTGAATGACGGAATATTGAAGAGGTAGGCTGAGCAGATGTCCCAGGCGTCGAGGATACAGCTGTCGAAGCATTGATCCGGTTGAAGCAGATGATGGTTGAGATGACCCACTGTGGGTTAAAGAATGTTCCAGAGGGTGCAAAAGTTTTACAGGATACTAGCTGATTTGTCCTCCCAGTGTCTTCACGAAAACTGATCGAACTTTTCCCTCATCCCCATACATCAATTTAGTGACGATTCTCATTTGCCAAAATGGTCTTTCTTTTACAGGACTGTTGATCAGCAATACATCGTCGACCTTAACCAGTTTATCCCATCTGGTTTTATATAAATCTCAGCAGGTTTCTCGAAGACTTAGTAGATATTCCTCGTACCACCTTGTTCTAAAATCTTCAAATTTGGCAGATTTTTTTAGGGCTTTAATTAAAGCATTTCGAGACGATGATGGAGACATCGCCATAAGATCAGAATTATCTTCTTTTCTTATTACCTACTGGTTCTGGAATGTGGTTTTAAAAAGCAATTTGGTGTGAGTGATATCATATCTTTTGAACTCGAAGTATAAGTCAAAAGACGAGAGTTTATAGCATCAGTTATTTCTGAGAGAGTTGTTATTAAGCTGAAATATTTGACAGAAGATCTTCCAATTGTCTTCAGTAGACAGCTTTTGACGACTTTCACCATTCTCTCCCACAGCCTAGCTGTCCACTGACTGTAAAGTGTACACGATGATGTTTTATCTGATTTTTACGAAGAAACTCTTTTCCATTCTCTGAAACCACAAATGACTCAAATGAATTCACTCCTTGTATAAAGGAACGTGCATTATCACTGTAGACTGCGTATGGTACTCCATAGAGATTTACAAACGTTGAAATGATTTTAGAAATGATTCAGAAGACATATCAGGAACCAGATCTAAATGAACAGCTCTTATGCTAAGACATGTATAAATTAAGATATACATTTTTTTGAGATTGAGGTGAGCATTTTACTTTCACGCATCAATGTTTGGTATAACCTATGCCCACATTCTTATAAGGTTGAAAAAGTTCCACTTGAGCTTTTGAAAAATTTATGAAGCGAGGATAATTGAATGCAAAACTGTTGTATTTTTTGCACACTATGCATTCTGATATGACTTTGCGAATAGTATTTCTAGCAGAGGTGATCCAATAACCTCTCAGACGAATGTTGGTTAGAGTGGCTTGAATACCAAGATGTTTACAATCAAAATGGGCGTTTCGAATAAAAAGAAATGTCAAATGATGATTTTTCCCCATCAGGATTGGATTTTAAACATCAAAGTCATAATAATTAGAACGAGCCAATCTACCTTTGCTTCTAATGAGCTCTAAATCATCTAGAAATAAATTTATATTTTTTACCAAATATGGTGGTGGTTCAGTTAACGAAGCATCCTCTTTCACTCTTCTTAAATAAGCAAGCTCTTTCGGAAAAGATTCTTCCTACATTCTTTTTAGGCAATATATTCGAGCTTTTGAATAACAATCAATGTTGATTCCTCTAGAAAGTGCTGAAAACTTATATAAAAGAGCACAAAGTCTAAAAAGAACATTTAAATTAGAAAGTTTTTCAAATTTAATAACAGGAAAATTAGTACTTACATTGACAGTCGCAAGGCAATAGAGGAAAATTATTTTCAAAACTCTCCCATCCATAATCATGCCAGTATATTGGTGCAGAATCCATTCATTCAGGTCCATGCTCACAGAATGATAAATTTTTTCGAAACTCAGATATATTTAATCCTCTAGTGAGTAGGTCGGCTGGGTTTTCTTTGACCTCACAAAATGAAATTCAGGAAGATTATGGTCTTCTTTTAAAATATCTTGTATTTTATTCTTTATGAATACGCTTTTATATTTTCTTCCCCCACGTAGTATCCAGGCCAAAGACACTTGTAAAGAATTTTTTTGTGGCACCTCCGATTGAGGGAAAAGGAGAGAAAGGGATATAGAGAATATATGAAATCCCCCTTTCTATCGCTCTAAATTCTTAATTCCCCCAATTTTATTTCTGAGTTATGAAAATTCTTTTCACTTCCGTCTTTATGCTCTTGTTCTTAGCAGCAAATGCGACTATTTTGCAATGAATCAAGAGTTAAAAACGCCAAATAAATGTCGCTCTATCAAGAATAAAATAGATATATTTACAGGTTGATGGTTTATTTACAATATTTTTGTTTTATGTCAATGTTAAACCCTCCCCTGCCTCCTTTATACAAAGGAACGATTGCAAAGTCTATGTTAATGAATAGATCTCTGTAAAAACCTTTTAGAGAAGAAGGAAGCAAGAGATTTTTAGAATGAAACAAAGTAAAGATGTTTCCATTTTTTACTATTGCCTAATAAACAGAGAAATATTTATTCGGCCTTTCTACTCGAATGTAGATAGATAAGAACAATGCTTGTTAATATCAAACTAGATTAATTGTGTGTAATACAACAAAACAAATTTATACTCACATAAAATGTCTGCTACTCCAATATAAACATATACTTACGATATACGAAGAAGCATGCACAATACACTTAAAAAGAAAAAAAAGTACACTTGCACAAAAAAAAGTACACTATATCAAAAAAAAAAAACAGATCAAGAAGCTATGGCCTCTAAACCTAAATATAAGAGCACAGAAAATGTAACTCTGAAAGAGCCAGATATGTGACTGCATTAAAAGAGCCCAGAATTGAGACTGACCCACCCAAGCCTTCTGGAAAGCCCCAAACTTTGGGTATAGCACGTAGTTACAAAAGGCAAAACAAAATTCCTTTACAATAGTTGCGCAATGAAAATGAGTTCTTTGCATAAACAAAAATTCCAATTGCTGATAAAAGTACTACCCTGCTCCCCCCATGAAATAGAATGAAGGTGTTAAGTGGGCTGTAATAAATCTGCAATAATAATAATAATAATAATAATAATAATAATAATAATAATAATAATAATAATAATAATAATAATAATAATAATAATAATAACAGTAATAATAATAATCATGTGGTCGACATTGAAAAATCTGCGACAACACTTGTGAATCCGAAAATATATTTGAAGTACTTTGGGCTTGACGTCATGACTTTAGATCAGGAGCAAGTTCCAATACGATTCACTTTTGTACTGCCGTAGCAGAATTGTCAGCGCGCTAGACTTACCATCTTAAAGGTTGTTGGTTCGAGTCCAGTAACAGATATTAATTTTCTATATAGAAAAAAGTCTGTGAGAGCTATAGCAGACTTTAAAATCTTGAATATAACTGTCTGCGAGTGATGGACTCGACCTTTGACGCAGTTGCCCTTTGCTCGTGTTGCAGTCGGGGGAGTCCTTTGGTTTGACCTCATGACTTTAGATCATGAGCAAGTTCCAATATGATTCCCCTTTGTACTGCCGTAGCAGAATGGTCAGTGCGCTAGACTTACCATCTTAAAGGTTGTTGGTTCGAGTCCAGTAACAGACATTAATTTTCTATTTAGAAAATAGTCTGTGAGAGTTATAGGAGACTTTAAAATCTTAAATAATATATATATATATATATATATATAATATATATATATATATATATATATATATATATATATATATATATATATATATATATTATATATATATATATATATATATATATATATATATAAATTATAGGAAGAGTTTTGTTTACAAGCGCTCTATGTTGATTAATAAAGTAAAGACAACAAAGAAAGGGAAAACAAATTATAATTTAAATACAGAAAATTTTCGCAAGATACACAAAAATTTTCTTTTTCTTCTTCTCCTTCTTTACAAGTAATGAATTTATTATAAAATGAAGACCAACTGCTTATTATGCATTTGTGTGGTTATAAATGTTTAATGTAGGAAGATACTTTTTGACTTTCCTTTTCAGACTTTTTATTTTCTTATGAAGAATTCTTTATCTCTTTCCTTAAGTAAAGATATAAAAAAAAACAGAAAAGATGGAAAAGTTATTTTGTTTTAAAAGCAACTTAAAACAAACATTTGTATTTGTGAATTGAAATAGATGTTAAATTTCCTTAGAGAAAGAAAAATATTAAATCCTCTTCATTTTCATATCCCTTCTCTACTCTAAACAGGCGGTTTCAACAACAGACGTCAAACAAACACATTCAAGTAAAGAATTTTTTTGTTTCTGTTTCATGTTTATATCATATCTTTCGATTATTTATTTCTTAATTCATTATCCAT
>SEYY01013871.1:0-2500 GCA_009176605.1 Armadillidium nasatum | reverse complement strand
TCTCCTATCAATTTCTGCCCTTCGAATTGTTGTATCACTCTCTCTACATTATCGTCATTATAATGGACACTGTTCTTCTGAACTCTTTTGACGCATATCTCCCCATTTAGAAGAGATGGTGTGACATGCCTTTGTCATCTCATTCTTTCTCTGTCGAACTTTCTGACCCCAGACTTAACCGCTATGCTTAATCTTACATGTACTCTATTGGTAAACTCTGGAACACACTCCCTTTATCTATTTTCCCAACTCCCTTTGACTTGCGCACATTCAATCGCTCTGTGTCTGAACACATTGGCCTCTAATGATCAAGATAGGACTGTTTCAACTCCGTGGAAATTGGTAGGCCTCCAGCCTTTGTCCACCTGAATATATATATATATATATATATATATATATATATATATATATATATATATATATATATATATATATATATATATATATATATATATATATATATATATATATATATATATATATATATATATATATATATATATATATATATATATATATATATATATATATATATATATATATATATATATATATATATATATATATATATATAATATATATATATATATATATATATATATATAATATATAATATATATATATATATATATATATATATATATATATATATATATATATATATATATATATATATATATATATATATATATATATATATATTATATATATATATATATATATGTATATATATATATATATATATATATATATATATATATATATATATATATATATATATATATATATATATATATTATATATATATATATATATATATATATATATATATATATATATATATATATATATATATATATATATATATATATATATATATATATATATATATATATATATATATATATATGTACATGGACTATAATCTAAAGAGAATATGCAGAAGAATAAACGGAGAGCATACTCTGGTATATGCAGACGATGCGGCCATAATAGCTGAAGAGGGAATAGACCTGCAGGAAGTGATAGATAGGTGGAACACCCAACTGAGAGAAATGGATTTGAAAATAAGTACGGAAAAGACAGAAGTAATGAAAATAGCCAGAGAAAGAGAAGAAATAAATATAGTGTTGGAGGGAATTGAAATAAGACAGGTGGACAAATTCAAGTATTTGGGCGTGACATTGGAAGCTAAAGGTGGAATGAGGAGGAACTAATTGAGAGATTGAGGAAGTTCGCAAAAAACGTGGGAGCCCTATACCCTATACTGAGGGAAAAAGCAATACCGGCAGATATTAAAATGATAATATATAGGTCAATGCTGCGACCTTTACTGACATATGGCTCCGAATGTTGGGCATTGACTACGGTGCAGGGGAGGAGATTGGAGGCGGCGGATATGAGGGCCTTGAGATTGATTAGGGGAGTGACGCTGAGAGATAGAAGACGAAGTGATACAATAAGAAGAGAATTGAGGATTGAATCTATAAAAGAACAGGTTCAACGAAATCAGCTGAGATGGTACGGACATGTGAAGAGGATGGGTGTGGAGGAGGGGCCGAGACGGATGATGGACTGGAGACCTGCAGAGCGAAGACCGGTTGGTAGACCGAGAAGAAGATGGATGGAACGACGTGGGCGAGGCCATCGGAAGCAAGAGGAGCGACGATTGAGGAGGTCGAGGAGAGGGGAATGTTCATCGATAGGGATGCCTGGAGAAAGTTCTGTAGAGGCGACATCTGACAGATCCTTTAGGGATCTACCAGAGGGAATGGTGAATAATAAGTGATAATATATATAATATATATATATATATATATATATATATATATATATATATATATATATATATATATATATATATATATATATATATATACGCGAATGAAGCAGAGCTCGCATGTTCAATGAAGGACCATTAATATTTTGGCTGAATTTCTGTTTAATTAAAATAAAAGATAAAATAACCAATGACACTTCTAACATTTATCTATTTGCTTTTATGAATAACGTCAATGGATATAAATGAAAAATAAATACGGCTGTTAATATATATATATATATATATATATATATATATATATATATATATATATATATATATTATATATATATATATATATATATATATATATATATATATATATATATATATATATAAACTTTTTGAGTGCCATTTCTGTGGAATGCTGTAGCATTCTCTTTTTTCTTGTTCTTTGAAATAGTTGTTTTTTTTTTCTCTCACTGTCACCTTAAAATTTCAACAATCATGAATATATGCCATCAGACTCTCTCTCTTCTCTCTCTCTCTCTCTCTCTCTCTCTCTCTCTCTCTCTCTCTCTCTCTCTCTCTCTCTCTCTCTCTCTCTCTCTCTCTCTCTCTCTCTCTCTCTCTCTCTCTCTCTCTCTCTCTCTCTCTCTCTCTCTCTCTCTCTCTCTCTCTCTTCTCTCTCTCTCTCTCTCTCTCTCTCTCTCTCTCTCTCTCTCTCTCTCTCTCTCT
>SEYY01013870.1:5000-10000 GCA_009176605.1 Armadillidium nasatum | reverse complement strand
CGATGCTCTCAATACATGTTTCTAGGCACGCAGATATGGCCTTACTAACAGTCTCTTCTGCCTTCCTCCTTTGGCTCCCAATCCTTTCAAATGGACCAATCACGCTCGGCTTTAATATCACCTGATATAAGTTTGAGGGGTCGCGTTTCATTTCAATACAGTGGTGATCCCAGAGTCTGGAAATTCTTAACTATAACTGGTACTTAAGAATTTTCCTTGCCTTCGTCCCTCTTACATACTAATTTACAACAATGCAAAGGAAAGTAGAAAGGAAGGATGTTTTAAATTGCCAAAGTTAGAGGATAAGAGATAACAATCTTAGTATTAAGAATCTAATATCTGAATAGTAACACTAATTACATACGATACTAATTTGTTTTAATACCATTTTTGTTCCTGTAATATAAATACTATTACGGCATCCTCATTCCGAAAGCAATCTATTCTACCTAAGGCTCTATATGGTAATATGCCTTTATATTTCTTAGGTTTTCCACCTCTGTTCTTCCATTCTTTTCGATATATACTGTATTGTCTGTGAATTTTACAACTTTATACGGACCCGAGTAACGGGGTTCTATCTTCCCCAGATTGTACTGCCTGTTTCTTACAAGCACATACTTTGCATCCTTTAAATCCTTCGGCATAAATATTTTCTTGTTTTTAAGGGTAGGTCTCAATGCCAGTGGCTTTGAGAGGAGGTACGTTAGTTTTTCAGCATAAGTTTTATAATCCATATAAGGGTTGCGAACTTTGCTTTCAAGTAAAGCTCCTGGTATCAGCGGGTTTTGGCCAAACATCAGCATGGATGCTGTAATTCCGCTGTCTTCTATGGGAGCAGTTCTCAAGCAAAATAGTGCAAAAGGTAGGAGGTCAATCCACTTCTGTTTAGACGTAGATACTTCTGCAAGCATAGTCCTTAAACAACTCAATAGCGTCTTGTGGTAAACCTCCAAGGCCCCATTACTCTCCGGTGAATAGCTGCTTGAAGTTACATGCCTTATTCCTAATATTTTGCACACACTTTGGAAAAGCCCAGAAGTAAACTGAGGCCCTCTATCACTTATAAGCATTTTCATTACTCCTCCTACCGGGAACATTTCCCGCACCATAGTATCAGCTATAGTCTCTTTTTCTACGTTTTTCAGAGGAAAAGCCCATATGTACCTGGAGTACCTGTCTAAGAAAGTTAATAAATATTTATATCCCCTGCATTCTGGCATCTTAAGGATGTCAACATGAACTATTTCAAATTTCTCGGATACCTCCTGAAACTTTTTATATTCCGGATTAATGTTCTTAATGAGCTTAGCTCTTTGACAAGGATCACACGCTCTCACAAACTCTTTCACTTTGGCATTCATATTTTTAAACACGAATTCTGATTTCAAGCTTTTCACGTTCTTTGAACCCCAAGGTGCCCCCTTCCATGACAAAATTCAATCACCTCTTTTACGCACTTTTCAGGTACATACACTCGATAATAACCCAACGATATATCTACATAAAGCTCTATTTCGGTATCTTTATACCAAAACTTTCTTTTTGCTAGATTTAATGCAGTTGCTTCTTCACCTGTAATATATTTTTTTAGTCCTTCGTCTTCTTCCTGCGCCTCCTTCAACTCTTCGTAGTTTATTTCTCTTCTGAATTTATTTAAAGAATCTGCTGAACTTATTTTAAAAATTTCTCCAAATGCAGCCGCCTTCCTTTTGGTTACCGCACCTTCAAGGTTAGAGAGGCTCACTTCTGTTTTCTGCCTTCTTGTGGTTTCTGAAGCTTCAGTTACTACTCCTGCAAGGCATTCGGTATTTTGGGCATTTAATTTACTATGCCCCGCCTCTTCCATAATGGCCGCCTTAAGCTCCTCCTCTCTCGTAGTACGCGTATGAATTTTTTCAGAGCTCGTAGCTTTTATTGCATAAATCTCATCTGTCTCTTCTGCTTCCTTAGCATTGCTCGGATTTTCTAAGTACCTTGATAGGTAATCGGCTAACACGTTTTCCGATCCCTTTATATGCTCTAACTCTACGTCAAATTCGGAGATAAAAGCTAAATATCGCTTTTCCCGCGTGTTTAACGCAGGCGAGTCTATTTTTTTTTCGAAGGCCTGCTTCACCGACAAGCTATCCGTCAATATCTTCACCTTTCTTCCTATCATGAGGTGTGAGAATTTATTCATTGTTTTTTTTATTGCAAGGAGCTCCTTGCTAAATACCGTATACGACCTCTCACACGGCTTTAAAACGGCACTATAAAATCCTAAAGGTTTTCTCTCTTCATTATCTAGGAAAATGGCACCTGCAGCAGCTACATCGCTTGCATCCGTGTATATAATTAGAGGAGTATCTCCTTCAGGGTACCCTAGCTCAACTGCATCTTGCAAGGCTGACTTTGCTCCTTCAAATGCTAACTCTGAATCACGCTTCCACTTTATTTTTCTTGAACTGAAGGGTCTCCCTTTCAACTCACAGAGGTTCTAGAATGTTCGGAATGCAAGACGGAAAAAGTAAGAGCTCTAGAAATGAAGTTGCTTAATGTCTTAGGTTTTGAAATCCTTTTAATAACCTCGACTCTCTCTTTATTTGGTTTCATGCCCCCGCTGGAGATGTCATACCCAAGGAAGGTTACCTGCTTTTCACCAATGATGCTCTTAGAGCCATTTAACACGTTGACTGCCGGAAAATGGGGCTGAGCCCGTTTTTGAATTTTTTTTTTATTTTTTACCTGAGCTGAAATTTTCAGTATATATAGCTTTTTTCCCGGCGAAAATAGTCCATTTCTAACGTTTTACGAGTGATTAAAGTTAGAAGTTTTGGGGTCAAAAGTTAAAAATTAGAATTGCGGGGTCAAACCACTGGTCCACTTGAAAAATGAACAATCTTAGCCCCAAATATATGGATGCTTACAAAGAGATTTTTGATATCACGTCTAGAAAAAAATGACACTCAAATTTTTTTTGTTTTCCGGAGAAAAAAATTTTTAAAAAAAAATGCCTCGAACAAATTTTTTATTTTTATATATTGTTTGAAGAGGGATAGGTCTCATTATAAAATATTTTGTTTAAAAAAGAGTCTCTCAAACTTTTAAAATTTTTGAAAATTCAAAAAATGGACCTTTTTTGAAGAGCTATTTGGTTGATCGAATAATATATAAAAATATTGTAGCCCCATCATTTATCTAAAACTACCAAAATGAAATATGTAGTTTTTGTAGTTTTTTTTTAAAAATATTTTTTTTAAAAAAGTTGTAAATTTTTTTTTGACAATTTTTGACTTTCGATAGTGGTCAGTATGGGCAAATAACAATTTTTTCTATACTTCTGACAGCAAAAGTCTATCAGAAATTTTGTAGCCAATAGATTTTACTTCAAATTTCAGACCAAAAAATTTTTAGTTCACCGTAGATTTGAACATTCCTAAAATTTCCGAAATAACTTCAAACTTTAACTCCTCGCAAAAACGTTAGGAATGGATTTTTCGTCGGAAAAACTATCTATATTGAAATTTTCAGGAGAATCGGATGAAATTTTTTTTGAAGAGGTGGGGCCGCAAGCGGCCCGCATGCAGTCAACGTTTAAATAAATTTTGCAGTAAGAAAATCGTTCCAACACTTTCTCTAATATTTGTTTATGCTCTTCTTCTCCTTCGGTAGCAATTAGTATGTCATCTATATAGACAAACACCTGCGGAAGGTCAGCCAGCAATATGTGCATAAATCTGAGAAATGCACCCGCTGAATTGCAATGCCCCTCGACAATTGTATTGTAGCTAAAGCTTCCGAAAGGGGTATTGATTGTGAAATACTTCTTACTGTTTTCATGCAATGGAAGATTATAAAAGGCCTTTGTTAAGTCTAGCTTGGTAAAAATCTTGCATTTTGCAATTATATTGGCTACATCACCTAAGTTCGGGAGTGCGTAACAATCTCTAATTGATATTGCATTTAGTTGTCTCAGGTCTGCAACTACTCTCACCTCTGTCTCCCCCTTTTTTAAAACATTAATAGGGAAGCCCCAGTCGCTGTTGCTTCTGTTTATTACTCCGGCTTCAAGCAATTTCTGCAGCTCCGCTTTTGTTTTATTGTAAAGACTAGCAGGGAGCCTCCGCGCTTTAATATTGATAGGTCCTCCTTTTACTCTAATCTCATATGGAAAGTTACTTTTAAGCTCTTGATGTACTCTTTCAGGTAAAAGACCTTCTACTGTAGGGTTTACGTCCTTCCCGCTGGTGACGTCACCTCTTTCATTCATCTCTATACTTGCATTCACACTGTTGCCAAATTTCGTCCATGCATTCATTTGTTCAATTTTTAATTTCGAATTTATTTTTAAATAAGGGTTTTCAAATAAATGTTTAAAAGTATTAATTACCTGGACAAGAGAGATAATAGGGCTAGTTGGCAAATTACAAGATAGTTCGAGAGCATAGACAGGAAAATTACAATCTAAAAATCCACTATTACTACGAGAGTTACCAATTAGTCTAATACTAAAATTTGTTTCACCGTCGATTAATATTCCTTCCTTAAAGTTTAATATAAAATTGTTATTACACAAGAAATTTAAACCTAAAATTGCCGTTGGCACATTTGCTTTTAACACTTCCACCTTATAAAGGCGCTTTAGGCCAATATCAATGCTCATTGTCTCACAGCCATATACCTCCACAGGCGTCTCGTTTGCAGCAATTAAGTTCCCTACAACCTCACTCATTCTATCCTTTGCACTTGCAGGAATTACGGATGCAATTGCACCACAGTCAATTACGAATTGCCTACCTGTTACTTTATCTTCTACCTTATAAAGAGGATACCTTGCTTTACTTTTTAATCCTTCCGAAGCATTACCTTTTTTATCAATGCTCGCCGCTACTTCTAAAATGGGCGGGGCTTCTGCCCTTTCTATTGTATCAGGCCTTTTTATGTGCACGTCACTTACAAAATTTTTAGTATTATTTTTATTTACCTGTAATCCATTTAGCATTTCTAGACTAAAATGA
>SEYY01013870.1:0-2500 GCA_009176605.1 Armadillidium nasatum | reverse complement strand
TTTATTAATAATGTTTATCTATTCCTCTCTCTGGGTACCTCCGATCACCCACAGTTCTTTGTATCCTGTTTTACCACTTCATATCTTCAGCAGGAAAAGCCCAAACCTAATGAGAGAAAATGTTTATGGCGTATCAGTGTACAGACTAGAAGGGCATCCGTTGAATTTCTTTGATTTACCATGAAATGATTATTGCTTATGCGATAGGGGTCTCTCTTAGTTTAACCGACCCGCGCGTTACCGAGGCAATTATCTGTCTCATGGAGGCGCGCGTCTTGCCGTTTTTCCTTTTTTGAGTTCTTCACTCAAGCCTTTGCCTTTAATTACATCTTAGACAATTACAGAACTTTCTTCCTCCTCTTACCAACCTACCTTCAACTCATTTATGCCTTAAATTGTTATTCCTTTTAAAGACGTTATTTCTGTTTCCTTCGAGCTAAACACTAAGAAGGTTTATGGACCTGATGGCATCCCTCCAATGGCAAACTGTTACGTTTTTCCTTCTTTCTGGAAACGTGCGCATATTCATTTTGGGGTCAAGAGAGTAGGGGCTCCATCTCAACCCTCTAATTATTTTCCTATTTCTTTAATATCAATTCTTTCAAAAATTTCCGAATTTATAATTCACAGTAAGATTTGGATTCTTCTAATCTTATCTAATATTGTGAATTCGTCTTTCAAATGGAACGCCCTATTGAAGTTCACCTTTTTCTATTCTCAAACTCTTGATCCTCTGCTTTCCTGCTTTTCGGTTAGTCTTTTGCTGTGACGATACACATACTGAAAGATTTCTATAATGTCTGACAAACGCAATAATTTCTAAATTTCTCTATTTCAGTTTCTATCCTTCTTTCTGCAACTCTTTCTCCTTTAATAAGGAGGAATTTGGATTTTTCATCTTATCAACAATTTCGCTCTCACAAACTCTAAGTTTTTTCTTGTACATCTAATGGTGTGTCACATACTCTCTCTATAGTACTATATCGCTATAACAACGGACACTGTTCCATTGAATTCTCAAGTTGCATACGTTCACTAGTGAAAAGGGCTCTATTAACAATATTTTCTACACTGTCCCATTCTTTCTATTTCCAAATAGAAACCTTAACTACTATGTTAAAACTAACAAGAGCTCAACTGTTAAAGTCCGAGACACATCTCTTATATATTTTATCAATTTTCTTAGATTTGCACACTTTCAAAAGGAGTGTTTTGGCACATGTTGGCCTTTAATTTGGCAATTCCATAAAAATTTTTCCAATTTATAATATAATATATATATTATATATATATATATATATATAGTATATATATATATATATATATAATATATATATATATATATATATATATATATATTATAATATTATATATATATATATATATATATATATATATATATATATATATATATATATATATATATATATATACGGCAACTTGAACTTTTAATTCTATGGAATTCTATGGAAGAAACTTGAAAAACCAGTTTTTTTTTAGCTCGTAACTTAAAGCTGCATTTTTAGTAGCCATAGAAATATAGGAGAGAGAGAGAGAGAGAGAGAGAGAGAGAGAGAGAGAGAGAGAGAGAGAGAGAGAGAGAGAGAACTGGTTTATTCCATACATTCCATATATTTTCATAAATGAAAAAAAAAAAGAAAAAGAGAGATAATAAGTAGAAGATTTTAGCTCAGTATTCCATTTGGTGTTCCGTCGCCAAAGAATTTAAACGTACACCCTCCACTATATATTAATAATTTCTAAATATATGGTTCTACCTTAAAGTAAGTATACATACATATAATATATATATATATATATTTTATATATATATATATATATATATATATATTATATTATATATATTATATATAATATATATATATATTAATATAAATTTCAACCAGATAGGGAGACAATAAAAAAATTGGTCAAATTACAGGCCGACATGTCTCGATACACGGCGTTTAAAGGTGTGTAAATCATAGGAAGTTGGGAAAATAGATGAAAGGGGTGTGTTCTAGACACTATCAGTACAGTACATATAAGATTGATCATAACGGTTAAGTTTGTGAGTAAGAGAGTTGGACAGAAAAATAATGAGACTGTGTAGAAGGGCATGTTGCACGAGCCCTTCTCAATGGAGGAGGTATGCGACGGGAGAGTTCAGTTCATTGTATTAGCATGCGAGAGAGACGCAATATATATATATTATATATTATATATATTATATATATATATTATCATTATATTTATATACTATCATTATTTATTATTATTACTTTATATATTATTATTTATTATATTTATATTATTATTATTATTATTATTATTATTATTATTATTATTATTATTATTATTATTATTACCGTAATGTAAGCTCGCATTTTTTATATCTAACCTTTTAAAAGTTATTAATCTATTAATTATTAAGTGGTTATCAATAAAATTATCATTTTCTATTTTTATTGTTGCTAATGTTTTTTTACTTTTGCAATTA
>SEYY01013869.1:0-2500 GCA_009176605.1 Armadillidium nasatum | reverse complement strand
ATTATTATTATTATTATTATTATTATTATTATTATTATTATTATTATTATTATTATTATTATTATTATTATTATTATTATTATTATTATTATTATTATTATTATTATTATTATTATTATTATTATAAGACAGTCATGCAAGTATGAAGAGTTAAAGTTCAATATACAGGAATTCCCAGATTTTACAGGAGGTAATTTTCCATTATATTTGTTACGAGATATAAAACGCAAAAATGAATTTCAATAATTTTTATTTGGTCCTTTAACTCTGCTTCAAACCTTAACAAGATTGTTTACTTTATTAGGCATGTAGCATATGGCTTCTTTTTTATTTGAGATTGTATTTAGGAAATTTTTTCTTTTGATCATATATATATATATATATATATATATATATATATATATATATATATATATATATATATATATATATATATATATATATATATATATATATATATATATATATATATATATATATATATATATATATATATATATATATATATATATATATATATATATATATATATATATATATATATATATATATATATATATATATATATATATATATATATATATATATATATATATATATATATATATATATATATATATTAGGGTGTCTCTTATTTTTTATATCAAAATGCTTGAATGCATACCCTTTATTTTTTGATCTGTTGCAACTAAAATGTTGTTCTGTTTCAGTTTAGCATTACCGGAGGTTGTCAATACCATGCAGACATAAGTTGCCAATTTATATTTTTTGCTTACTCATATTTCTGTACTGCGGTAACGTTCATCCTTAATTTCTTATTGTCAGTTACAGTATAGGAGGATACGTTTGATTCCGTGATCCTGCATTATCCTTAAATTATGTCTCATAAACTGCGAAGTAATGATACACACGTGTTTTTAGTTAGACTTTGTGAATCATCAAATAACTGGAGTTAAAACTATCATTTATGGACAAGTATTATCCATCTTATTTTATAATAAGACAGCATTTGTAGTACCTATTAGAGGAAGAGTCAGTTTTATCGTTATTTGATGACAATATAACTGTTGAAACCAAAATGAAGATCATATAAAATTTAACTAGCTATTTTCAAAACTATGCAAAGACATATATTGTTCCACCTGGTAGAATAGATGATAAGATCTTTGGCAAGCAGATTTACCCTAAATGTTTTATTCATCATTATTTGATTATAATTATTATTATTATTATTATTATTATTATTATTATTATTATTATTATTATTATTATTATTATTATTATTATTATTATTACTATTATTATTAAGGAAAAACCTTGAATAAATTTACAACAAAAGGCGGCATGAACCTGTTTTCTAGATTGGAAGTAAGCACCGATTTTCTGATAAAATTTCCTCCTACAAGAATACAGAGAATCTCCTGTGCATTCGCTAAGCGGATTATTGGGTCTTTAAAGTAGTGAACGATACAAAAAGAGTAAAGCAGATGCAGGAAGGAGCCGCAAATCTGATGCAGGAATTTCATGAACGTTTAACTACAGACGAGCAAAAGAGGGAGTATTTATTTTGTTGTATTCAAGAACATAGATGGATGCTCCCAGATTGTAAGAAACAAACATTAAAAGGAAAATATCCCCAATGACATATATGATTATATATATAAAAACACTACTTAAGCTTTTTTTCTATTATACATTATATGTAACCTTTTTTATATTGTCCAATATATATAATTTTAATATTTTATTTACTTGCTCCATTCCGTGAAGAAGGATTTTGTAAGATAGTCAGAAAAGTGAGTTTTAATTGTTAATAATATTTCAAATTGATATAAACTTTTAAACATGGTTTTTTTATTTTTTATTTTAAAAGGGAATTTTGGATCAAAAATTGTTGCGTTCAAAAATGTTATAATACATATCTCAAAAAACAGTTGCATACATATAAAAATGAATTATATTATTATCATAGAGCCTACTTTTTTGTATATGGGAAAGAAAATTTGGTGACGATATCTTAAAAACTAAAATAAGATATGAAGGAAAAACGGTATGTGTGTTCAATTTATTTTTCGATTTTCAATTAAGAGGACAAACATGGAACTTTAACTCAAAGTCAACACAAGTTTTCGATATCAAATTGAAGTTAAATTTTGCACATAAGTTGGAATCACCATTAAGAATGAAAATAGCTGGTATGCCTTCAGATTTTCTCAATAAATTTTTTTTTACTCAAATAAGGGATATCCTATATATATATATATATATATATATATATATATATATATATATATATATATATATATATATATATATATATATATATATATATATATATATATATATATATATATATATATATATATATATATATATATATATATATATATATAAACATGATAAGAAGTTAAAATATTCTCGGAAAAGGTTTTTTTATTATTAATAAACATGCATAAACATAACGCAATTATTTTAAAACATAGTCACCCTGAAAGATAAT
>SEYY01013868.1:5000-32513 GCA_009176605.1 Armadillidium nasatum | reverse complement strand
GCTGCCACTTGACTGCGTTAATCTGTCGAGCTCAGAAAGCCAATTGATATCTATATCCTGTGTATTCGTGTTTGTATTTAAACTCGATGTGCTCTTTGAGGACTGAGAAATTGTTATTGCCCACTGCACAAACATTGTAATTAAACCAGATGAGGATCGAAAAAAGGTAATTCTGTGGCAATAATCGAGAGCACTTGTCAGTTATCATCTGTTTACCAATTTTCAAGTGTCATTCAGATGAAACGAAACTCGGTGGTGCCGCGAGGAAACATTTCGAAACGCGAGCCAATTTCGGAAAAAATCTTTTCCATCTTCAAATAATTGATGTTCTTTATTCGGCGATTCTAAAATTTTTTGTTTCTGCAACTTTTTACATTCTTCAAATTACTTTTATGCTTCTACTGCAAATGAACACTCATTTCTTTTGTCGAACCGTTACTCAACTTGATGTTTGCGGTTGACGTACCTTTGCATGGCTTCAGTTGACAAACTGCAGTGCCCTTCTCCGTGCTGTGCGGCTTAAAGTCCTGACAAAAGGCACTTCTCGGCATTTTAGGAACGTTGAATATATATAATATATTATATATATATATATATATATATATATATATTATATATATATATATATATATATATATAATATATATATATATATATATATATATATATATATATATATATATATATATATATATATATATACCACTTCCGGTGGGCAAAGGCCGGAGGCCACTAAATTCACCAGATTGGGGAAAGACGGAGAATGGTCAAATTAATGGCCGACGTGACCTGATACACGGCAATTGAAAAGTGTGTAAGTCAAAGGAAGTTGGAAAATAGAAGAAGGAGTGTGTTCCAGACTTTACCAGTAGAGTACATGTAGGACAGAGCATAGCGTTAAGTCTGGGGTCAGAGAGTTGGACAGAGAAAGGATGAGACTGTGTAGAAAGTCGAGTCGCACGACCCCTTCTCAGTGAAGGAGGTATGCGACGAGAGAGTTCAGAAGAGCAGTGTCCATTGTAATAGCGATAGTATAGAGAGAGTGACGCAACAATTCGACGGGCAGAAAGAGATTGAAGAGAGTTAGTAAGAGCAGCAGAGTTGATGAGACGAAATGCCCTAGACTCCACCTTTCTCGAGGAGAGCTGTATGTGTGGAACCACCCGAGATGTGCGAGGCATACTCCATACAGGGGCGAACAACACCCCTATACAGAGCAAGCAACTGGGGTGGAGTGAAGAAATACTGAAGGCGCCTCAGAACACCTAACCTCTTAGAAGCTTGTTTAGAAAGAGAGTTAATGTGATCTTTCCAAGAAAGATCACGAGAAAAGGAAACACCGAGAATATTAAGAACAGATGAAGGTCTGAGTTCAGTGTTTTCGAAGAAGATATCATAGTTGTGTGGAAGATTGTGTCGAGTAGAGAGATGGATTAATTGAGTTTTTGTGGCATTGAAAACAACCATGTTCTCTCTGCCCCAATTTGAAATACGAGATAGATCAGAGGTCAGCTGCTCCAAGGCAACCTTCCTTGCATCTAGTAACTGTTGTTGAGAGGGACGCCTTTCAAATTGAAAGAGTAATGAAGGGTGGAGTCATCAGCATAGGAGTGATAGGAGATGAAGTACAGAGAGAAGGCATTAATGAAAAATTAGAAAAAGTTTGGGGATAGGACAGATCCTTGAGGAACACCACTATTAATAGATTTAAAGGAAGAACGGTGGCCGTCTACAAATGCTGCTATAGAACGACCGGAAAGAGAAATTACAGAGAGAAGGATAGATTCCGAAAGAGGGAAGTTTGGAAATCAAAGCTTTGTGCCAGACTCTATCGAAAGCTTTCGATATGTCTAGTGCCACAGCAAAAGATTCACCGAAATGCCGAAGAGCGGAGGACCAAGAGTCAGAGAGAAGGGAAAGGAGATCACCAGTAGAGCGTTTCTTACGAAAGCCATACTGGCGATCAGAGATAAGATTAGAAGAATTGAGATGTTTCCAAATCATCCTATTAAGAATAGGTTCAAACTTTAGAAAGAACGGAGGTTAAAGAAATGGACTAGTTAGAGGGTTGAGAGAGGTCCACCTTCTTCGGCACAGGCTGAATGAGCGCCGTTTCCAGCAAGAAGGGAAGTTGAAGTAAAAGACATAGACGAAAAAGTTTACCAAGGCAGGGTGCAAGCTCGGAAGCACAAGTTTTGAGAACCACAGGAGGGATACCGTCAGGACCGTACGCCTTCTTAGTGTTAAGCTCAGAGAGAGCAGAAGTGACGTCTTTAGAAGAAATTATAATTTGGCATAAATGAGGGGTTGAAGGAGAAGGAACAGCTCCGGAATCGTCTAGGTTGAGTTGGAAGCAAAAGTTTGAGCGAGATTAAGCTTTAGAAGAAGGCAAAATGGCAGTTGTGCCGTCAAGATACTAGAGGAGGAAAAGAGGAAGAAGCAAAGTTAGAGTTGTTTTTTTGCAAAATGCCAGAAAAGCGTGAAAAGTAGAACAGAAAGATTGTTGCATTTAAAGGAGAAAAGGTTTTTAGTTACGGAAATAGATTTTGCACGATTCCGGAATAAATATAAGTTGCATGAGTTTCAGGAGTTTGAAAGACGGTTCCTGAAGGCAGCATCCCTGGGGGATAGCACTAGAACAAGAGAGTTAAACCAAGGTTTGTTAGGTTTAGTAAGGGAAAAATATGGATGTACGCCTCCATGCAGAGAGAATACCTCTGTTAGCGCTCTGCACACTCAGAGGGACCCCTCCCACGGAAACAGAAATCATTCCATGGAAAAATCAGAGAAGTACAACCGCAAGTCAGACCAGTTAGTGGCACCAAAATGCCAAAAACGTCTCCTAGCCGAAGGCGGGGGCCGTTCTTGCGGAAGACTTTAAGAGACAGGACAAGGTACAGAGATAAGGTGATCGGATGAACCCAGGAGGAGTTTAACAGTGTAAGGAGAAGGATAAGAAGAGGAAAGATGGGTTCATCAGATAGTATACGGAGAATAGATTTTGCACGATTCCGTGATGAAATATAAGTTGCATGAGTTTCAGGAGTTTGAAGATGACGGTAATTCCTGAAGGCAGCATCCCTGTGGCGGATAGCACGAGAACAAGCAGAGTTAAACCAAGGTTTGTTAGGTTTAGTAGAAGGGAAAGAATATGGAATGTTTGCCTCCATGCCAGAGAGAATCACCTCTGTTATGCGCTCTGCACACTCAGAGGGACCCCTCCCACGGAAACAGTAATCATTCCATGGAAAATCAGAGAAGTACAACCGCAAGTCAGACCAGTTAGTGGCACCGAAATGCCAAAAACGTCTCCTCGCCGAAGGCGGGGGCCGTTCTTGCGGAAGACTTGAAGAGACAGGACAAGATACAGAGATAAGGTGATCGGATGAACCCAGGAGGAAAAAGTTAAACAGTGTAAGGAGAAGGATAAGAAGTTAGGAAAAGATCAAGTATGTTGGGTTCATCACCAAGGCGATCAGGGATACGGGTAGGGAGATGCACCAACTGCTCAAGGTTGTTCTGGATAGAAAATTGGAAGCCGAGTTCACCAGCTGGATCGTGAGAACTAGATGAAAGCCATTGGCGGTGGTGAACATTGAAATCACCAAATATGATGATTTCAGAGAAAGGAGAAGAAAAGAATGTGTTCTATTTTGGAGTTAAGATAGTCGAAGAATTTTGGATAGTCTGTAGAGTTAGGAGATATAAGTAGACACAGATAAATTTAGTTGTAGAGTTGCAAGAAAGTTTAAGCCATAAAGTAGAGAATTCAGAAGACTCCAAATTAGAAACACGAGAACAGACATCATTGCGCACAAAAGCGCAACATCCACCTGTTGGCTGAAAATTGAGGATAGAAACAGTAGGAGGAAACAGAGTAGGGCTTGCTGTCAGAGCACTCAAACACCTGAGTTTCAGTTAAGAATAAGAGATGAGGTCTAGAAGAAGAGAGGTGGTGTTCGACAAAGTGGAAATTAGTAATAGAGACCACGAATGTTGCAGAAGTTAATGAAAAACGAAGATCGTGCACCAGGGCAAGTCGGCATAGAGGTCTTGGTGGCACCAACCCCATCACCGGAGGCCACCAATTCCCAAGTGGTGATGGGGCAAGGAGTAGATGAGGGGCATTCTTTGGATGCCGCCCCTCGTAGCATCTCCGAGGCAGTTTTATGTTTCGCCATTTTTTGCTGTTGTTATTTTAAAGGTAATGTAGGAGTAAGCGCTTGTAAATTTGTAGGAACGTGAGAAGGGAGTTGAGGAAGGAGAAGTTGGAGCATAGACACTCCATGTGGGGCGAGGGTACACTAGAGACCCTCTGAGAAGGTGAAACGCGAAAAGGAACGAACCAAAGGGCAACGGAGTGAAACGGGATGGTCTAGCCCACCCTATCACCCGCGGTTAAGCCCAATGGGGGTACTTTTCATCGCTTCGGACGGCGCTACATCCTCCCCCTATATATATATATATATATATATATATATATATATATATAATATATATATATATATAATATATATATATATAATGTGTGTGTGTGTGTGTGTGTGCTCTTTTTATAATACAAAGGTGCTCGAGGGAATTGGCCTCTCGCATCCTCCACCATTGCGTCGTCCTGTGCACAAGGGGTGCCCTGCTTTCGCACCAATTTTGTGTGGACGTAGGAAATCTTAGGTTAGCCCGTTGTGGTACCCCTTTCTTTCCAGCCATCTCTATTCTGTGGAACTCTCTACCTTCATCTTTTTTCCTTCTGTATTTAACCTTCCACTCTTCAAGGCTTCCGTTGCGCTCACCTTGTGCGTTAGGTGTGTGTGTTAAACGAGTTCTCTCTATGTGTGTGTGCCCTCCTTGAAGGACTATGCCCGTGAGCGGTGGCGTTTATATATATATATATATATATATATATATATATATATATATATTATATATATTATATATATATATATATATATATATATATTTAATATTTTTGGTGTTTCTTTTCTCTTGATCTTTCTTGGAAACTATCACATTATTTCTCTTTTTAAACAAGCTTCTAAGAGTATAGTGTTCTGAGGCGCCTACAGCATTTCCTTTCACTCTACCCCAGTTGCTTGCTCTGTATAGGGGTGTTGTTCGCCCCTGTATGGAGTACGCCTCACACATCTGGGGTGGTTCCATTCACACAGCTCTCCTTGAAAAGGTGGAGTCTAGGGTTTTTCACCTTATCAACTCTCTGCTCTCATCAATTTTCTCCTGTCTCTTTCTGCTGTCGAATTGTTGCGTCACTCTCTCTATACTATCGCTATTACAACGGACACTGCTCTTCTGAACTCTCTCGTCGTATACCTCCTCCATTGAGAAGGGCTCGTGCGACTCGTCTTTCTACACAGTCTCATCCTTTCTCTATCCAACTCTCCGACCCAGAGTTAACCGTTATGCTTAATCTTACATGTACTCTACTGGTAAAATCTGGAACACACTTCCTTTATCTATTTTCAACTTCCTGATGATTTATACACCTTCAAACGCCGTGTATCAGGTCATGTCAGGCCTTTAATTTGACCATGTTCAGACTTTCCCCTAACTCTGTGGAATTTTAGTAGGCCTTTTTAGTATATATATATATATATTATATATATATATATATATATATATATATATATATATATATATATATATATATATATATATATATATATATATATATATATATATTATATATATATATATATATATATATATATATATATATATATATATATATATATATATATATATATATATATATATATATATATATATATATATATATATATATATATATATATATATATATATATATATATATATATATATATATATATATATATATATATATATATATATATATATATATATATATATATATATATATATATATATATATATATATATATACTCACACACAATTGTAAATATACACGTGTGTGGGGAGTGACCTCATATACTGTAGTATAAAAAGGTGGCATGGACCTCAAAAGATTAAGAAGCCCTGTTTTAGACTAACAGTTGAATATAAGCTCTTCATTGCAGAAAATTATACTTTGCATAAGCAGAATATGATACAATGTCATTAGCAAGAAAAGAAAATGTATGAGCGTAGATATATACTGCAATTAGTGTAAGATTGTCAAAATATAACCATCTAACAAGATTATGTATGATTTTTTCTTAAGTCTAGTGACTTACATTTTATAATTAGAGTGAAAGAATTCTAAAGGGTTAATTTTATCTTATATAGGCCTAATTGATGTTAACTTTTATTTTATAATTGCAACTGGAGTAATGTTTACTTTGATTATGGTTTAAAATGTACGTTCAAATTAAAAGCAATACGACACCTATAATATTTCAAGAGAAGTTTTTTGAGAAAATTAATGTTTTCATAGTTTCACGACCGGATCCTATTAGAATTTAGATGTTTTGCATTATTTTGGTCACGTTTAAAATACCAAGTACGAAAACATTAAGAGAGACTCCATATAATTTTAATTTAATGCGGATACGTAATTAATTTCCTTCCAGTTTTAATTTCCATTTTTGTCTCGTGATCATTTTAAAAATATTTTTATTTTTAGCTTTTTCAATTACTTATTAAAATCACTGAAAAGGTTTTATATTAACAAAGTTAACTGACTACGTACATATCAATGGCACCGAATTTGAGGTGAAGGATGGTGCTTAAGAAGACAAGTTTTCCTTAGGTAAAGAAATTCCTTTTCTGTAAGTACCAATATCATTAGCAATAGACATAAATTCTTGCTTTCTCTTCCTATTCTTAATTATCAATTCATTAATACACAAGTAACACTAGTCCAAACAAGATGTCGGGAAGTAGAATTGGCAAGCTATTTCGCATTTTACAACTTGTAAATTCAGAGGAGAAATTTGCGATATTTCACTCGTCAATTTAGCCTGAAGACGTCTTAAGGGAACTAGCATACTATCTCCTAAACTGTAGTTTAACAAGTTTTCCAATTTCACTGCAAATCATTATTATTACCACACAACAATTTTATCAATTATAATTTAATTTATCCGCTTTAATTAAGAATCATAAACATTTAAACTAACTATATTTTATATTCATTCTAGGGAAGCTTTAGAATCTCCAAATCCTTCAAGAAGCTACACTGCAGCACCTGCAAAAGTTCGTCTATTTTTAGCTCTTTTCGCTCTTCTACCAGAAGCCCTGCTCGATATGCTTATCTCGTGCAACTTCCATACAAAAGTAATAAATTGGGGGAAAGCACAATAACTTTAATAATATATATATATATATATATATATATATATATATATATATATATATATATATATATATATATATATATATATATATATATATATATATATATATATATATATATATATATATATATATATATATATATATATATATATATATATATATATATTATATATATATATTATAATTAAAAGAATTCCTAGGTTTAACCTTTCAAAGTACCTTTGAAATAATTTACAGGTTGCAGTGAATATAATTATAAAATAAAGCTGATGAAATAGTTTTATTTTATGAACTTCCATTATCTTAATAGGAAGATTTTTTTTTTTTTTTTTTTTTACAATCATGTTTTAAAAAAAAAATTTACTTTTAATTTTTTTTTTTTATTTATTAAAAATTGCCAAAAAAAAAAAAAAAAAAAAAAATAATAATAATAATAATAATAATTTCGAACATAAGTTAAGAATTAACTAGAGCAAACCATTTAACTTTGGTACTTGTTAAAGGTTATGTATTGCTGTTTATTCCCAATGTAATAAACTTTTGTTACAATTAGCCTTTATTAATTACCAATAACAGCTGCTATTATTTTATAACAAATGGTAAACCTACTGAAAGAAATGTACTTCACCAAAAAAAATACCTATTTTCTTAAATATTGCATTACAAAAGAAAAAAAAAAGTAGAGAGATTTATGGACCTTAAATAGGTCACTAAATACAAATTCTTTATTTCAATTATCATAAAATATAATAGTAGAGATTGATAATTGAAATGAAATGGTTCAATACAAAAGCTTTATTTACTTTGTAATAAACTAAAAACGTTTTGATATTCCATCTAAAATACTAAAATAGCAGTAAAAAAAATGAGGGTTAAACTATGTTATGAAATAAAACTTTTAAAAATATTAAACTATTTAATATTGTGGCTCGCATTTATAAAAAGCAAATCAAAATGCAGTTATTACAATTACTACTATTGCCTCATTATATTTATTTAAATTTTTTTTCCTTAACTTAGCGTCAAAGATTTAAACAAAATATACAAAATCGTATAACAAAAATAAATAAATAAATAAAAAAGTACTTTTCAAAATAAGGCAGCAAATGAAATGACTACTTTCCATAGGCAAGTTTTAATTAAAACTTTTTAAAACAGTTTTTAATCTATTCATCCGTCGATAATTTCCGCTTCTTCCCCTTCAATTTCAATTCTTCAGTAAGTTTAGAGTCAGAGAAAAGTCCTGTTCTTTGCAACAAATAAACACCAGCAATTAATCCTCCAATGTTTATATTTCGTGTAGAGAAATTCTTCCATAGAGAAGACACTCGAAATAATGACTGAAAAACAAAAAACTATATATATATATATATATATATATATATATATATATATATATATATATATATATATATATATATATATATATATATATATATATATATATATATATATATATATATATATATATATATATATATATATATAATATATATATATATATATATATATATATATATATATATATATATATATATATATATATATATATATATATATATATATATATATATATATATAATATATATATATTGTAAAAATCTGAAATACAACTAGACCGTTTGCTATCTACGCCCAATAAGAAAGGTGTTCAAAATGATAGAAACAAATAAATCAAAGTACCATTACACATATATTTACAGTATGTTGCCAATAATTACCAAACAAAGAATCAATTTCTCACTGGTTTAAATGTGAAAACAAGAAACATTATAAATTTTTAACAAATAAATTCTGAAGAAGAAATTCCGATGGTGATGAAACAAGTTATGCTTGCCTGCTTATTAAAACAAAAATGAAAATGTTAAAGATATAATATTGATAATAAATCATTTAGTGATAGGAAGCTATTTCATGTACTGCTCAAATTATACGCAGGATTTACTCTTTCTCAAAATCTTATATTTAAGAAAATATTTCCTAGTCAAAAAAGTGTGAATTTTTACACATTTTTACCGAAAATGAAAGTAATAAACTATATCATAAGTTATCGAATTGTAGTAACTAGGAACCGACCGGGGCCGGGGTCACCCAAATTTGGCCGGGGCCGGGGCCGGGGCCGGGGTTATGGCCGGGGTTTCCTAAAATTTGTAAAGAGGTCAAAAGCACTGAAATTTTAGGTTAAGAAAATTAGATATAAGGTTTATTTAATTGTAAGGAAGGGGTAGAATAGGCAACATTCACTTAAATTAATGATTATATGCATTTTCTCTAAAAAAAAAAAAAAAAAATCAGAAAAATAAAAAAAAAAAAAAAAAAAAAAACAAAAAATTAAAAAAAAAATTATTCTACTTCTTAATAGTGATTTAACACGTTTACCTAGGTAAGACCCAAAGGTAAAGTTTGAAAAAATGTAAGATATAAAATTATCAATTTAACCTGTATTTATACATATCATTGTTATTTTATTGCTATGTATCAAACTTGTATCATTTAGCTGCATTATTTAAAAATTATTATTTTGTTTATACTTTCAGTCAATATGGCTAAAAGATCAGCTTCTGCAGTATTTGAATACTTTACAATGTTTCAGGATAGGCTCGAAATAGCTAAATGTTAACATCTGCAGTCAGAAAATTAGAAGAGAACCTCCGGGTGCTACAAGTAAAAAAAATTTCAACCAAATCTTTTAGGAGTATCTAAAATCAAAACACAAAGATGAACATTCACTAGCAGAAAAGGAGCTGTTAAAAGAAACAGAAAAGAAAAAAATCTTAATTTTCTTATATTTTGCTTGAAATTTTTTTTTATTATTTGACTGATTGAGCTGAAATTTTCAAAGTACGTAAATTTTTTCACGAAGTTCTGAGTTGATTTCGAGCATTTTTTTGAGTCTATAACGGTTTGAAACTTATTTGGACCCAAAGTTGAAAAAAATGAATAACTGGGTCAAACCACTGGTCCACATGAGCTGAAAATTTAACTGAATACCTTTGCCCCAATTTCTTGCATTGGTGGGAATAGTTTTTGATATCACGTCTAAAAAAAAGTTATAAGCACTTGAAAAAAAAATTTGCAAAAATCGTACCCTTCTGGAGGAAAAAATTATTTAAAAAAAACGCTACCTACTATTTTTTTTTAATTTGTGAATATTGTTTAGAAGAGGAACAGGGCAACAATTTTTATTTAGTACATTTTTAAATGCCCTTTGTTTGAAGCGAGATATAGCCTCTCAAACTTTGGGAATTTTTGAAATTTGGCCAAAAATGGACCTTTTTGAAGGCTATATCTCAAAACCAACGAATCTCATCGAATAAAGTACATAGAGGAATTTGTAGCCCCACCCCTCCTCTATACACACCAAAAATAGAAATGTTATAGTTGCATTTTTTTAAGAAAGATTTTGCCTGAAAAGGTGGATTTTTTTGTTCAAAAAAATTTTTTTCTATAGTTTGTCAGTTTTTGGCTTATAACATTTTTTCTATAACTCTGGGAACAAAAGTCTATTAGAGCTTTTGTAGCCCATATAATTTTGAATAAAAAGTCCAACTTTCAGCTCATTCTAAAAAGTGGTTTGGCACCGCCATTCTATTGAAAAAGGGTAAAATTTCCACAAAAAAAAAAAAAAAAAACTTTTAACCGTAATAGACTCGGAAAAACGCTAGAAATGGACTTTTCTTACCGGTAAAAAAATGTATATACACTGAAAGTTTAGCAGAATTTGCTGAAAATAAAAAAAAAAAAAAAATTTTTTTTTTTTTGTAAAATTTATATTTTAACCCGGCCGGCAACCCCGGTTTTCTCTGATTTTTAGCCGGGGCCGGGCCGGGGCCGGGGTCAGTAAAATGGCCGGGTTTGCCGGGCCGGGGCCGGGGCCCCGGTAGGTCCTAGTAGTATATATATATATATATATATATATATATATATATATATATATATATATATATATATATATATATATATATATATATATATATATATATATATATATATATATATATTTTTTTTTTTTTTTTTTAATATGACCCTTTCTGAAAAAGCTATTCAAAATTCTAATTAACAAGTTTCAGTATAAAATAAGAAGTAATCTGAAAAGTCAAACTATCATTTAGAAATGGGTTTACTTTCTATATTTAGATAAAAGATAAAAAAGTTTCTTAACTTTTCTATTAAAATTAATAAATAATCTTGGAAACCAATATTGTTAAAGATTAAAATAGAAAACCATGAATTCATTTTAATTTGTAAGAAATTTTTGCAAATAGAAATAACTTGTAAAAACATATACATAAAGGAGACTTGCACCTAAAACTTCACAGTTGTTATAAATAAAAAAAAGGCGTTAGTTCGACCCCTTATGTGGATAATAGGTAAACATAATCAAAAGTGGAGTGGTAGAGTGATAAAGTGTTGGCCTTTGGCTGAAAGGTATATGGTTCGATATTAGGTAAAGAATTTTATACCCTCTCCTTGAATAGGGTTCTGGCCGTGAGCGGTAGTTGTGTGTGTGTATAATAATAATAATAATAATAATAATAATAATAATAATAATAATAATAATAATAATAATAATAATAATAATAATAATAATAATAAGTTTCCTCCTCGAATAGTGCACCACCCGTGAGTAGCGAAGTTTTCGACAAAACAAAAAATATAAAAGTTTTTGAAAACGCAAATGTTGGAAAATGTGAAGAAGCTTAAAATAAAGACACATTTTATCTATGAATAAGAGGCTTCAATGAATGAAAAAAGGAAATATAACAACAGAGTTCAAAAAATATAAAACACCATTCAAAATAACTTTAAGGAAATGAAAAACATGGCTACCCCAAAAAAAAAAAAACTGATAACACAGCTATACAAAAATAATCACAATCAAATATACTTATGATTCCGGCACACTTACTTTTGAAATAGACTTCTTATCGTACGTAAGAAGAACAGCTCTTCCCGTATTTAATCTCGTAACACGCGCCAACTCCACCAAAGATTTAAAATAAAGAACCCTATTATCGATTTTTGAACCCATTCTTTTACCAAAGGGTAAATCGCAAATGATAACATCAGCTACTTGATCTCTTAACGGCAACGCTGTTGTGTCCCATCGAATGGTGTCTGCTGATAGAGATTTTTCCTTTTCCACGAGATTGTCAATATTCATTCTACTTCTCGACGTTGCCACTTCTACAATGTCTCCACCTAGATAAAAGCATTGGGTGTGTGTCAAGGCACCCTTTAATACATAAAAATTACAATATATATATATATATATATATATATATATATATATATATATATATATATATATATATATATTATATATATATATATATATATATATATATATATATATATATATATATATATATATACACTGGTTAAGTAACAGAAGACAAGATGTATAAATCACAATGGGAACTGCCAAAAAATAAAGTTCCTCAGGGTATTGTGCTAGGTACAATTCTTTTCCTAATCAATGTAACTTTTTTTTACATGAACGATCAAATAGTAGGTTTATTAAATAAGTCAGTTGATGATTCTAAATTAACAAGCTTTGTTAAGAAATTTGAAGGTTAATTTAATGTTCAGTATGACTTTGACAAAACTTTTGAGTTCGGCTAACAAGTTGCAAACAAATTTAAATGGCTCTGGTAGTCCAAATAAGGATTTTATAGTGTGAAAGAGAAATGACCAGAGTTTGTTGAAACAGAAATGCTCTAGTCTTAAAAGAAATGCTTTGAAGCTAGAAATAGACCTAACAAAATCCAAGGAACTATAAATTGTAAAGTTGTTTACGAGGAGATGGAGTTAAAGAGCAAGTTCTATTATGGTTATATTGTCTTAATTGAATACTGAGTGCTAGTTCGGACCCTTTTCCTAAGAAAGGACATAGATATGTTTGAGGCAGTACAATATAGAACTACGAAATGATTTGTCAATTTAAAAATAAAAGTTAAGAGATTAAACTAAAGGAATTTACCATGCTTTCTAAGAAATTTTTTTTTTTAGATGTAAAATAATTTGAGTTTATAAATTTTCTAATTTCTCTACCTTATTGAGAAGAGTAAATTTTCCTTACAAGACTAAGAAGAAAGAAGGACATGTCACTAAAGAAATGTTCTGTCAGGAATTTAGAAAATACTTTAGCAATCTATTACTTAATGTTTGAAACGGTTTGACTCCAGATTTAATAATTAGTAGTAGTTCAGTTGTAACTTTTAAAACTAAGTTGAATAATTGGTGTAATATATAAAGTTAATTGGCATTTTACCTCAACGTTGAGGTTTTAATACTTAAAATCCTTCCTTTTATTAGTGGCTTATAGTTGAAAGAAAAATAAATAAATTTGTCTGGTTGACCTTATTGATAATTCTATAGAATTATCAATAATCAATAAAAATAATTCTATAGAATTATCAATAAGGTCAACCAGACAAATTTAGGCATTATTAATGCAGTATTCCCTCTTTAACCTAAGTTTCATGTAAAAGGACCGGAATATTGATTACTTGTATATAAAGGAAGGAAGGAAAAAAAAAACGCCTGCAAAATATATGAACGTCAAACCCATTTACTTTAATATATTTTAATATCTTCACTAGACAGCAGAAATAACTACTTGTAATAAACTACATTTTTAAGAAGTATTTCAGAATGCCAACATTTCTGTTTGATTGAATTTTTCAAAATTAATATTATATATATATATATATATATATATATATTATATATTATATATATATATATATATATATATATATATATATATATATATATATATATATATATATATATATATATATATATATATATATATACAAAATTGGTAAAAGAAAATACCGGCACTTAAAATACTAGTTACGCCAATTCAGCCCATTTTAAACTTGTATAATGAAAAGTTGAAAACAAACCTCAATTGGAAGACTACAACCTCCACACATGGGATCAATGACGATGTCACCAGGTTGAGGTTTAGCAAGTTTCACCATATTATAACAAATGGTAGATTTTAAGGTTGTAGGTCCAAACTGTGTAACGTTTCTCTTGAAAAGAGGCTCCATAGTTAAACGTAAACCAACATAAACAAAATCTGTGACAAAGAAACAAAAAAACAGATACCATTGGAAATCTATTCAAATTCTGATACAAAAAATAAAGAAAATATTAGATAAGGTGTGGCACATGGTTATTATATATATATATATATATATATATATATATATATATATATATATATATATATATATATATATATATATATATATATATATATATATATATATATATATATATATATATATATATATATATAGTTAAAATGGAGATGAAACTCTCTGAAAATGTTAATTATTAATATTATTAAAGAAATTGTTAGAAAAAAAAATTGATAGTTTTTTTGTGAGTGAGAAAACAGTATCGAATGTGAAGTAATTAAAAACTTGGAAACATTAAATAGCTGAAAGAGAGAGAGAGAGAGAGAGAATTATACAGTGGAAAAAAAGTTTATACTCTTGATCTACCTTTGTTCTTTTTTGGATAATAGGATATTGCTTTTATATAGGAATATAAGTTCAAGCTTTTTAAAAATACGAGTATATTACTGCAATTTAATGTGAATATTTGTATTGAAGATAAACAAGATAGTCTATTCATAGAGATATTAAATTTAGAAAAGAGTAATATAAAGAATAACTTTCTGAAAGGACCATTTGGTATAATCAATACAGGCTTGGTATGCATTATTGGTGCAAACTCTTCTTTATATATTTCTATTAACTTGTCTAATGTTCTTAATATTCAAAAATTTCACTTTTAAGAAATTAATAGATTAAAAATCGCGAAAATAAAAAAAAAAACTATAAGCAACAACTAATTTGTGTTAAATGCCTGGTAATAATTAGCTTTTTTTTCGCTGAGTAGTGATTGTATAGGTTAAGTGCTTACTCCCTAATACTGAAAAAATAAATAATAAATAAAAAAAAAAAAATTTCTCCTTAAATATGAAGAAAATTTTATATAAGTTCTTGAAAAGTATATACCGAATGACAAATAAGAAACTTTCAAAATTAAGAGCACAGACTGTACGAATGCACCGGTAGACAATTGGCCAATTACAGACATCAGATAAATCTACACTTAAGTCTGTAAATTAATAATTATTTCGGAATTCTATTAAAAGATATCTAAAATATTTATCATAAACGAATAATGTCCTTGATAACTTTATAATTAAAACTATAAAAGAACAATAAGGTTTTATAAAGAATCACCTCTAGTGAATATGTCGTTAAATTTAATAATTTATTCTTACATTTGTATATCATTTTCAAATGAAATATTTACTAAATTGCTAATTTCAAATTTTGCTTAAGGTAATTTTTCAAGTGTTTTAATGTTATTTATTAATAAATAATAAGGCTACTTGTCTATAGATATTTTTTTTTTAATTCTTCCATTTTTGTATTAATAAAATGAAAACTACATTAATTGTTAAACTACAACACAAATATGGCAAGACACTGTTGTCTAACAAACATTGAATAAATATGATAAAGGCTCATAAACAAATTAGTTGAAGTGTGCATATAATCCATTTTAGTGTCAAAGGATAAATAATAAAAAAATTTTATCGCAAAAATTACTCAACCGAAAACGAAAAAAATCACGCCTATTAACGATAAATCTGCCAAAAAGAACATAGAGACTAATAACTGATAATCTACAGATTAATTTATGCACTAATAGTACAAGAAAAGTAATTTTTTTGTGAATAAGTTAAATTACAACAAAGGAATGTATAATCTCTTGTTTCGATATTTTTATCGAGAATTATCAGCGTTAGACATAACGTGCACACACATACACACACTAAAAAAACAAATAAATAAATAAAATATTAGTAGGAGATCAATGTTCGACATATGTTGTATGTATGTTATTCGATAAAAAAATTTTAATTTAACAGGTGCAAGAAATATTTTAGATAAAGGATCTGAATATGACTAAGTTCAGAAACAAATATTTTATAAGATGATGAAAAGCAGGAAGGTAGTCAAACATATACTTATAATAAGGCACTTGAAAAGGAAGGCAATACAGTAAATATTTGTACAAACAATGATATATATATAAGTTCATGTGTGCAAAGTTTTGGCGAATAAAGTGCAAGAAAATGAATCAATCCATGATTTGAAAAATTATGAAAAATATTCAAATGATTGATGGGAAGAGTTTAAAGAAAATTAAAAGATAAAAAGGCTTCTTAGCAAGTGTAAATATTTAATTGGAAAAAATAATGTAAATAAATTAATGAATAAATAAGAGGTAGTGATCTTGGTATGAAGAATAAAGTTGTAAAAAAAATATAAATAAAAAATAAAAATTAATGTAAAATATAGATGAGAGAGAAAAGCAACAACTAGAACAGAAAATAGATTATTACTTTCGACAATATTAAGATCCACTTCCAGAGTGTGATGTTTCAGATCAACTGGCCAACCAAATTTCTCATTTATTCCTCCTCCAAACTGCCTTGCTGCTTCCGAAGACCCGAATACATGAATGGATCCAACTCTTTTTAAAAAAGAAAAATTAAAATAATAAGACAATGGATTTCAACTAATAAACATTTAATTGCATACTAGGAAAATTGAAAATCATTATTTGTCTTAGGTAGCATCTCTCACAATTAAGTAATAATCAAATTAAATATTAATGACAAAGATTAGTTTAGATTTGTAGCCATTAATGATGTACCGAGTTTAAAGCTCAGATCCAGGGACGCTGGGGCCTCAGCCAAATTTAGCCGAGTCCATGGTCAACTTCTGCAAAATAGTAATATGTCTAAAATTTGTTTGTAACTTTTTATTTATTTATTTTTTACATACTTGTAAAACTTTAACATCCATAGAACCGAAGAGGGCAATGACATATACAACTTGAATGGTACAACAACCCTATACTACTAAACGTACAAATCTATATTTTGAAAGGACATTAAAAAAAAGGTGAATAATTACAAATAAAGGACAATTAATAAGTCTAGCTACTTCAATTTGTTCTTGCCTACTATGACCGTACATCCCAGAACAAATTTTAATCATAGACTAAGGCTTAACTACTGACAAATGACTTCTACGCTGGTTCCAATTGTCATGCCATGTTACAGTTCTCTATTGCTAATATTAAATTCAGTGTTTGAATACTTTGAAGTATGCAAAGCAGTTATATATATATATATATATATATATATATATATATATATATATATATATATATATATATATATATATATATATATATATATATATATATATATATATATATATATATATTATGTTATTTCCACATGTCCAGGAATCCAAATAAAATTTATTTATCTGACACTATTTTTATGTATATATATATATATATATATATATATATATATATATATATATATATATATATATATATATATATATATATATATATATATATATATATATATATATTATATATATATATATATATATATAATAGAATATTTTTGTTAGTTTGGTTAAAAATGTGAGAAATAAAATGGGAGTGATAGAATTAATTAAATAAATTACAAAGACAACGAACTTCAGGGTTCAGAAATTCAGGGTCAGATAATCTAAGCGCCCTTAGGAATTGCCATGTCATTATAGCTTCATTGATGTATTGGGGTTGATATGAGAAATGAAGGATACTCTTAGCTGGGTTTTCTAAAAATTTTAAATTTTCAATTGGAAATCAACGGACGACTTTAAGAGATAGAAAAGAAATTCTATTGTTTGATTCAACTATAATGATAGAACTTGATGATAGAGGAAAATTGATTAATACAAATAAGAAATTGATTAATGCCCTGGTAAGAAGGCCAGAGGACGAAAACATCATTAACCAGGCGGAAAATTTAAACTTTGTTGTAGTGTGCAAAAGCCTTGTTTCAAAAAAAAAAAACCCGCATTTAAACAACTGAGTACAAGATTCAAGGGAGAGTCCATGCTTGCCCCCAAAAAAGATTAAATCCAAGTTGCACTGTGATTAAAAAAATTTTCGCTGGCGATTCGAACAATCTCTATGGTTTGAGCTCTAAAACAGAGCTTATCCTATCGATTCTAAATTCTCTACTTGTTTCTATCGCTAACAAGCCTTGCTGACTCAGGATTGCTTAAGGAAAAGTGGTAAAGATACCTGCTCCTAAAATGGGTCACCATCTGTCAATGGTAATGATAGTTGTATGAAAAGAAAATATATTTTTAATTTCAAATACATACCTTTCACAAGTAACCCGAAACTTTGGACCTTTACCAACTCGTTGAGTTTCACTGATGATTTTTTTAGTATTTGTAGATTTTTCAGTGCTAACTGTATTTCCATTTTCTGGAATATATACATATATATATATATATATATATATATATATATATATATATATATATATATATAATATATACTATATATATATATATATATATATATATATATATATATATAATATATATAAGTTTTTAATATATATTTACAAGAGGAAAGAAAACCAGTGGCTTTAATTTCCTATTACCAAAACATCGAATAAAATATTACTATTTGAGTACAAAGGTCCTTAAACCAAAATTAATTATTATATATTAAACATTATTCAAGTATGATATAAATTTACCACTTTGAGAAACATCTTTATTTTCCTGATTCCTTAATAGAGTTCAACACACTTTGGGGCAAATTTGCTATTATACATTTCTCTTTCTTCATTTTCTTAAGGTCTATTTCTGGTTTAGGAGTACAATAGCTACCTTCAAGTTCCTCTTCACCTTCGAATATATCTGAGTCTTCAACACCGAAAACTAACTGCCAAACTTTGATGCCTTTTTTCCAGTCAGGTGTGCCTGCTAATTTATACATCTTTTCAAAGCAGTCTTCCTTGTGGAAAAAAAATAAAAACATTGAAAAATAATAATCTAAATTTGAAAATTTTAAGTTTTTAATAAACAGTTTATTGTAAGGTGGATCATTACACTAATATCAATTACACTAATATCATTACTAGAAACACAAACAATTTATATTACAAAATATCTTTTCCAACATGCAAATATCTTTCTCTCTCTAACAGCTTCATATGCAGAAAGTATGATCATTTGGATTCTTATCAACAACCATGGCGCACTCCAGTTATCTAATCTAGATTGATTTGAGCTAAAGTGGAGTTTGCTATTAAACTTAAACAATATGAACCTCAAATATACTTTTAGTTAAAACAAATTTCTCTTAGCTAAAGAACTTTTACTGAGGTAGGTAATGAACCTCACAATTAAGGGACAGTTTCGGTGGCTATAAGACTAACTCCTGTGACCTTTTGCATGTAAGAAAATAGTGAAATTCTGCTGGACTACCTACGTCGTGAATGCTGCAGCAAAACTTCCATGGAAACATATCCTCATTATTTACCTTACCCTTACTTACAGACTTTTAAAATAAACAAATTCTCAAAAAAAAAAAAAAACACTAGGAATAAAATTTAAATTTTAAGGATTCAAACACATTCAAAGTAAAAAGTTCAAATGGAAAATAAACAATGAAGTAGGACTAAAAACCAAAAAAGAAGTAGTTTAGAGAAGCTATCTATTCAAATAACCTTTAATAATATAATTATAACCTTCAAAGGTTTGCCAGTTACCCACAAGGTAATAAAATTACTTACAACCATTAAATTTAACACACTGCAACTTGCTCTACAGAGAGAACTGTAAAACTACATTTTTCATACCTTTTCCTAGTCGCATTTTTAAAATGGCTGTTAACTAAAGTTGAATATAAAATCCACTAGACTAGTATTATTTGAATAAATAAGAATTAAATATGTGAAGAGAAAATTTTTTTTGAAAAGAAAAGGTAAATATTGAAAATAACAAAATACATTATGAAATCTGAATGACTTTCGGATACAAAATACAAAAAAAAAAAAAAAAAAAAAAAAAAAAAAAATCAAGACAAATTTAATCACTTTTACAATTAAAGAATAAAGATTTAAATATTTTTGTCTAATTGTAGTAGAAAGATAAAGTATAAACATGTTATAACTGAATTCAACCTGTTTCATCTGTATTATCAATTAATCACCCTTAATTCCTCTTCATTTAACGCACGCATACACACACGCACGAGCACGCACAAAGACATAAAATGAAAATAAATAAACCTTTTTAAAAATCCTAATACTAATAAACTTTTCCTCCTCCTATAACCTCATTTTCTCTACTATTCGGGTTTTGGAAGGTATTTCTCAAAAACATCGTATATTCAACAGAAAGCTACAAACAATTTCAAAATGTAAGAGTGCAGACACAATATTCGAAAAACAAAAACAATAATAGAAGAGAAATGCTTACCCTTTCCGATGAAAAAGGAAAATTTTCCTCAACCAATACAATAACATAAATATTTTCCACTGATCTCAATTTTAAAGCCTGAAAATTGTGAAACATTTTTATTAATAATAATATATGCTAATAATAATAAAAATGTAATGGAAATTTTGTCTTCTTACATACAGTGTGTGATAACTTCTCAAACGTATTATCATGTAATTCTTAAAAAATAATTTAAAATTCAAACTAATAAAATATATATTTAAAACTTAATGACTTTTTATCTAGATAAACTACTATAAAAGTTAATCACACCTTAAAGAATATTTAGCAACAATCATGCATAAAATTATTCAATTGTAGGGCAGACACGAAATAGAAATTAAGTTTGAAGAATCCTTATTAATATTTTTGGAAGTTTCTTTCAAAATTTAAACTTATTTCTTAATTCAATTATAGATTGTCTAAACAGGTATATACTACTACATCAAGATATAAAAATTGCCATTTTCTCTTTTCAAACACTATGTTTAAAATGGTAATAAATAATAATGTCATTCTTCTTTATGAGAGCGCTACAGTATATCGAAATGCATATTTAGTAATATTTAAGCTTTAAATCTATGAAGAAAATATCAAATGGGTTCTCCAATAAGATTATTTTAGTACAGAAAAAGTTATATCATCACAACATAATATATGTATTTAAATAATACAATTTTATCTGAACAATAGATATCTTAGGAAGAACAAAATCAGATATCCAAGTTTGTTAATGATTTCTACAACTTGTTTTTCTATGTTTTACTTCTATTATTGTTACTTACTTCAGGTACTTTATCAATTTCTATATCAAAAACTATCCTCCCAAGATGACAAGATGGTTCGACTTCTAATTTTTCTCTGCATTCTTGGCAAGCTACCTGAAAAATGTGGTTCAATTTAGTCAAATTAAATCAATAAAATTTTTATCAATGACTCATCTTTAAGAGCTAGGTACTTTCCCTAAACATATATATACTTTTCAATTTTGATCTAAACTTTAAAAATTTTAAATTTTTAAATACTGTATGTAGAACTTTTATAAAATATGAATTAAGATGTTTAAGTTGAAAACTGGTCCATTTTGAGACAGAAAAATTTGAAGGTGATTTTGAATTGAAAATGTGGAGCATCTGAGTTTATGAAAAATTGAATCTCATAACGACAAAGAGCACCCAGTGAGAGATCCTATCCAGACCATCAAAATTGGAATTAGAAAGCTAAAATCAAGATTAAATTCTTGAGGCAAATTAAAGTGAAAATTTCTAATAGAAGAGAGTATAGTCATGACTTCTGCTTAAAGTGGATCATCAGATTAATGATTCTTTGAGATACAATGGAACATAGGGAATCTCTTTATCTGGTATGAAAGGGATAAGAAGTCATTTTCTCAACAACTTCTCAATTGGGTAATTTTGGAAAGAAAATAGAAATAAATAAGCATAAGACGGAAGTTCAAATAAAAGGGTGCTTAGCAATGCATGTCTTACTCTGTTAAAAATCTTGGATTTAACAAGCATTAGTAAAAAAAATTTCCTGTATTTTCTATGGGCAAATTACTACTGGCAACATCGAACAGTGAAAACTATAGAAATAAAGTATATTTCAGATCACAGATGATCAAAGAACATAGAGGATTAATTTATTGATTATTACAATACTGTATATATATGTGAGAGCTATAAGGCAATAGTTAGAAGGATTAGATTTATTGCCCTTCAAAAGTATAAGGTGAATATACATAGAGTTTCTAAAATTTTGAAAAACAATTACTACAGTATGTTAGATAAGGTACCTATTTAATATGCTCATTTCATGTAACAGTAATGAAAAGTAAATGAAAGTTAAATTTAATAGAGGATAAAAGAAATAAATTCAAAGTTTAGCAGATCATCAACATTGATAATTGTATGTGCTAATATATTAAATAATCATCCTAAGATATCTATTCTACATTAATTAACAAGTTTAATCTTTTTAAAAGCTTATAACCAAATTTTTTGACCTAACTAAATGGCAATGTAGCTATATTTAAAACTATCAAGATTATCTTAAAACTTTTGGCAAAGAATGATATAAGCAGTAATATAATTTGAAAGAATTTTATATCATGATACTAGTATTTTTTTAAAAAAATTTTTGAAATTTTTTTTTTTCAAAATTAAAAATTTTTTTTTTTTTCAGTTTTCTACTGCTTTTTTCTACTTCTAAATATACGTTTTACATTTTAAATTTATTTCCATATTATAGGTTAAATAGAATAAATAAAAGGCCACTATAAAGGAAAAAAAAATCTATCTTTCTTGCATTCAATGAATTCAAAAAGGAAAAAAATTTATGACATATTATTAATTGACCTTTAACATTATTTAATGACTTTATCATAATAGAAGCTACTAAAATTCATCTTTAAAAAAAAAAAAAAAAAATTTTTTTTTAAAATTAGCTAACTGGTGGCTTTTGATAAAGTTTGGTATCAATCCTGTTCTAGAGCTATAACCTCTCTTTGGATACAACGAGTTTGATAGTTATTTATGTATGACAGCTTAATTTGAATATACAGTTTAGCCTATAAAGACCAATCTACAAATACAAGCAATAAAAAAACATTTTGGATGGTAAGTTGGTAACAATTCTTACCTCTTCAAATCCAGTTGTGACAGTAAGCTCCAACGTGCAAACTGTATTATTATCTGATAAGAGGCCCTTGTATTGTTCCTTCTTTAAGGAAGTAATAGATGGCTGCATTTTTATTGTAAGTGCTAAAGCATTAATTTGTCAAATTGTTCTCAAGTGAAGGAAAAAAATAAATAAATAAATTATATACAACAAGTATATGGTGATATATATATATATATATATATATAATATTATATAATAAATTATATAAAAATAAAATATATTATATGAATTTCTAAAAAATTACGGTTAAAAAAAATTTTTTTTGTGGAAATTTTACCTTTTTAATAGAAAAACCACTTTTTAAATGAGCTGAAAGTTGGACTATTTATTATTTATGGGCTACAAAAAAAACTTTTGTTCCGTTTTAGAAAAAATTTATAAAAAAACTGCAAACTATAGAAAAAAATTTTTTTGCATTTTTTCAATCTTTTTTTTAAAAATACAATATATTTCTTTTTTGGTGTGTATAAAGGGGTGGGGCCAAATTCTCTATGTATATTTAATTTTGGTTTTGAGATATAGTTAAAAAGGTCCATTTTGGCCAAATTTCAAAAAATGAAAGTTTGGGATATCTGCTTCAAAAAAACAAAGGGATTAAAAAATGCACTAAAAATTGTTGTGTTCCTCTTCTAAACAATATTCACAAAAAAAAAAAAAGAAAAAAAAATTTTTCATTTTTTTTTTTAAATAATTTTTTTTTATTTTGACGTGATTAAGCCAAATGCAAAAATTGGGCAAAGTTTCAGTTAAATTTTCAGCTATGTGGACCAGTGGTTTGACCCAGTTATTCATTTTTTTCAACTTTGGTCCAAAAAGTTTCAAACCGTTATAGACTAAAAAAATGCTCGAAATTCAGAACTTCGTGAAAAAATTTCAATATTTTGAAAAAATTTAGCAATCATTTGCAAAAAAAATAAGATTTTTTTTTTTTTTTCTTTTGGCTTTTTTTGAATTTATCTTTTGTTTTGATTTTAGATACTCCAAAAGATTTGGTTGAAATTTTTTTGCTTTAGCGAGGTTCTCTTCTAATTGCAGATGTTAATTGCTAAGTATCCTGAAACATTGTAAAGTATTCAAAACTGCAGCTTCTTTTAGCCTAATTTGAAAAAAATAATTTTTTATGCAGTAAATGATACAAGTTTGATACATAATAAATACTGTATAAATTGAAATATTTTAAATAATATGTTAAATTGATAATTTTATATCTTAAATTTTTTTTAAAGTTCCTTTTGGGTTTATAAAATTGTTTCTATTTAAATTAGAAAAAATTTTTGTATTTTTTTAATTTTTTTTTTTTTTTTATTTTTTTTTGTTTTTTTTGATTTTTTTTAGAGAAAAATGCATATAATCATTAATTTAAAAAGTTACTATTCTACCTTCTTACAATTAAATAAAAAATTTAATCTAATTTTCTTAATAAAATTTCAGTGCTTTTGACCTCTTTACAAATTTTAGGAAACCCCGGCCATAACCCCGGCCCCGGCCCCGGCCAAATATATGGGCCGGCCGGAAATTCCAGCCCCGGTCGGTTCCTATATATATATATATATATTATCAGTATGAACCAACAGGGGCCCTGGCCCTGGCAAAAAATCAAGGAAAACCTGTGGTTAAAAAGGTAAATTATACTTAAGTATAATTTCCCATTTTAACTCCAGCTGGCAAACCCTGGTTTTCCCTGAATTTTAGCTGGGGTCGGGGCCAGTAAAAATTGTCAGGGTTAGCCAGGGCTCCGGTCAGTCCATATATATAAGTTCAAACTTCACAGTTTAAGGGAGAGTTCTAGCCACTGAGTTTGAAGCAAAGATAGGATGATTATCATTATCATCATCATCATTGGCAAAATCATATTTTTCTTGATTGTTATCATCAATTTTCTGCTAATTAATTTACATATATTGGCTTATCTCTTTATAATTATAAAGCTGTTTAGTAGTGGGGGTCCAAACATACCTCCAAGATGAAATCAAATTACCACAAACTGGATAAAAGATTTGTGTCTGCATCACAATTTAAGAACTCTTAAATTTAAAGTACTCAAATGTTGCATGTCTGTTCATATTCTCACATTATTAAACTTTTTTAAAATCAATGCTTTGAAGATACTATTATACTGTATATTAAAATTACATGTATTTACACATTTGAACAAAGAATAAAGAAAAGACAATTTAGTTCTTCCTTATATTTTAAAATTGTTAAATTTATTAAAATACTGGAAATTTTTAAAATATACAATTTCATCATCATCATCCTCGTCAAATTTACTATAATTGTCATTATCAAAAAATTCTTTATCGTCCCATAACTAGTTTAAAGGTTTCTCCATTGTGTTCCTTTGTATTATAGTTAATACAATGTTTTCGAGGTAGTTTTAGGCTTCAATAAGATTGTAAAACAAGTTTAATAATTGAATGAATTCCATTTTGGAATGAAAAAAAAAAAAAGTAGTTAAGACAACTTATTTTATTGTAATTTAGTAGGTATTAGTTTTAAAAGTATTCCTCGATACTTACTTAAGTTATTAAAAATATGTGAAGAATAAAAATATTTATGGTATAATAATGCCCAATATTCCAATGAAGTATAATATTACTACTTAATATACCATCTGAGTAGAATATTTATGCCCAATATTCTGATGAAGTATAAAATTATCACTCAATATAACTTATGGTACCATCTGAGTAGAATAGTTAAAGTAAGATCTAATTCAAAATAAATATTCAATTGAAATCAATATTCACAAATACTCAGCAATTAACTCATAAGGGGTAATGTGAGTTAGTAAAATAAAGTATGAATATGAGTAAAGCGTGTAAATAAAAATATTTATGAAAATTCTTTATACTTTTACATATTTATAAGGCTCTACATTGTTTCTAAAAATTTATTAATTATCTACTGAAAATTACTTTGTTAAAAATACACAAACTGTAGTCATTATCTGTAATAGATATTATTGTATGAAAAAAGGAAAATTTTAATTGGTAAATTATTTTTTTTCTTAAAATTTATTTAGTAATCATTATAAAGATCACATTGATGTTAATAAAAGAAAAAAAATTTGTTTTAAAAAATATGAAAATAGTAATGGTTGATTTTTTATTTGAGTTTGGACTTTCATCTTGAATGTTTCAAGATTCACATTTGAATTCTGTATTATTTCAACCTAAACCAAAATTTTTCTCGTTTCTTTAACTATGAAAATTCTTCTTCCTGTCATCCATAGTGTTAAGAAACCGACTATGAAGAAATTTAATTTCAATTAAGATCATGCACGAATACAACACTAGAGAAATCTTAGTAAAGTATCTTATATTAATAAAAAGTATTGACAGAGACCTTACTTATTTTGGGAATATATATATATATATATATATATATATATATATATATATATATATATATATATATATATATATATATATATATATATATATATATATATATATATATATATATATATATATATATTGTGATGTGACTCTGAGAAGGAATCTCAATAAAGAGAGGAAATACCACTTTTAGGACAAAATAATCAGTAGTGATATTTTCTGTTCTTTTTTTTTTTTTAGTATAAATCTGTCACTTCCATTGATAGTGACTTCTAAAGGATTTTGAGGTTTTGATAAACTGTGACACATATACAAATTTGTAAATGCTAAAAATTTAACATTAGGCCTATATTAATGAGAAAATGAATACCACCCTCTGATACAGGAGTATCATTATTTGTAGGGCTTGTTTGTATACCACAAAAGATTTGGAAGTAAGGTGATGGTTCCCTTTACAAATATAATAAGGGTCAATTTCACAGTCAGAATGAGTATGGTTCTGGGAGCACCACGGGTGCTGTTTGCAAGAAACAGAACTATACCTATACTGCCAACAGTTAAAACAATGGTGTTTAGGAAAATATAAATCTTCTGTAAGACTGGGTAGAGTATATGTCTGATGAGAACCTTAGAAGGGAGAGGGCCTTCATACTTTAACCACAGAGTTCATGAAGGAGATGCAGCATCCCCAGAAAGGCCCAGTCACACCTCTAACAGGGAGCTGCTTTCATTATCAAAAGAATGAATATTTTGAAGAATAGTCAATGTCATTTCCATCTACTTTGATTGGGCCAAATTT
>SEYY01013867.1:0-24730 GCA_009176605.1 Armadillidium nasatum | reverse complement strand
ATATATATATATATATATATATATATATATATATATATAATATATATATATATATTATATATATAATATATTTTAGCGTATTCAAGAAAAGCACAGTTTTTTCATTTTCAGTAAACCGCTTATCCAGTCGTTGAGTGATATATATATATTATAATCTATATATATATATATATATATATATATATATATATATATATATATATATATATATATATATATATATATGGTAAAGGTGTAGATTGTTTCTGAGTTTCGATTGTTAGAAAATATCGATAATCGAAAATATCGAAGAGGCCTAACCTAAACAAGAACGTTGCCGGGAAATAGAGGGCTACGGCCCTATTACACCACATATACACACAATTATTATTACTTACTTTTCTAGCGAACCTAATTCGACTTATCATAACCTGAACTACCGAAGTTGCCGTAAAAGAGGCCTAACCTACACAAGAACGTTGGCGCGACATACAAGCCTAGGGCCGTATTACAGCACAAATAATTATATATATATATATATATATATATATATATATATATATATATATATATATATATATATATATATATATATATAATATATATATATATATATATATGAGAACAAATTATACTTATATTTCGAATATTCATATTTAAACAACAACTACATCCGACCACAATGTAAATGAAACGCAAACTAAATTTTTTTTAGGGATATAAAGAGTATCGATTAAAATAAAATATCGATATAAAAAATATCGAAACTCAGAAACAATCTACACCTAAGCCTATATATATATATATATATATATATATATATATATATATATATATATATATATATATATATATATATATATATATATATATATATATATATATATATATATATATATATATATAATAAACTGAACTGTGTATGGCTGCTTAAAAAGAACCGCTGATTTTTAAAAAAAAGTTGCATTTTCGAAGTATTTGCGTTCTTTGTTTTGCAGATTGCGTATTTTCGTCTCTCTCTTTTTTTTAAGTTGCGTTGTGCGTTTTCAGTTAAAATATTTTCTTGCCAAAAATGCCTCTTTGATAAAGCCTCAGAAAGTCTCATGCTTTCGGAATTGGATGAGTTTTCATGGGGCATTGGGTGGTAAATAACGTTAAGCGCCCTTTCTACTGAAGAAAATCTTTCAGGAAATAAAAAAAAAGCCGTCACCAGTAAAGAGGTCACGATAAGTGATAAAAAGATCACTTTGATCTTTAAAAATATTTTGGATCTTTCCTCAGATGAAGAAGGATTTTAGATATTGTTACAATTATAAGTAATAAAACAGCGGCTGGAGGAGGTTAAAAATTTTGATAGTAAAAACAGTCATTTGTAATTCTTCCCTCAAGTATGACTCGAGCATCTCGGATAAGGAAATCATAAAGGCCTCTCATTACCATATGAGAAATGAAAAATTAATCTTACAAATGAATCCTCAACAAAAGCCACATTCCCTTTCACCTGCGTCAGAACATTCTCAGGAGGATTCGATGCCGCGTGTTGAGATACAAAATATTCTGAAGAATTTAAACATCTAAACAGGAAATAAAAATCTTTGTCTTTTAATGTCAAGTGCTTAAGGGAGGAGGTTATCGTCACTCCTTCCTGTCATTTCCAGAATATTTATGGGGGAAGACCAGATGTTTCTGATATTGCCAAACTTCAATATTTGGTCTCTTTTTTTTTAACAACTGCCGCGTTCCGTCGCGGGATGTCACGCCTTGCTATCGCGAGGCGCCAAGCAGTCAGCCGGGATGTCACAGTAAGAAATCATATGAAGGTCATACTATAAACGGCACATAGATGCGAATTCTTTCAAATTAATGCACGAGCATCTCAGGAAAGGGTTGTTTTTCTCATTGGTAATATAATTTTTTTTTTTTTTTGGTGGGCGTAGCAACAAATGACTCATAAGAATAGAATAGTATAATAAGTTGAATTTTACGTAGATACTTAAATATTTACACCTTCGTATAAAATGAAGATCTAAACGTGAGGATAATGGTTTTTCTCAAGTTTCCTTTTTTCTTTTTTTGATATAGTTTCTCAGTTTTAAGAATTCCATAGTGTTTATCATTGGAATTATATTAACCACCTTTCGCGACAAGAATCTACGAAGTTCTATAAAAAATATAGCAGTGAAGTGCTTTTAAATCGTAAACGTCAATCGAAAAGTAAGAACGATTGAGCGAATTTTTTCTTGCTGTATTCATTACAAATCCATTCGTTTCAAATATTTATTTTGGTGTATTCTAAAAATTCCATTTTTTTAAGGATTTTGTAATGTTATATAAATCAAAAGATCATTATTTCACAAAAATAATTTTATTTATAAGTCAATTTATTTAGGATATATATATGGAGTCTTGATATTAACTTCCAAACGCGAATCAATATCTCCTTTTAACTGCGTCGTTTTCGCAGTCGAAAAATTTGTCAGTCTTCAACTGTGTAGCCGATTATATATACATAATCGGTAAACAGCTGTTTGTGTGAACACGGTTTATATATATATATATATATATATATATATATATATATATAATATATATATATATATATATATATATTATATATAATATATATATATATATATATATATATATATATATATATATATTTATATATTATTTTTTGTTATGCACATTTGAAGTTTTGTTCACTCAGACGTGCTCACTCATAATTTGACTAAATATCATATTCAGTACATAATAATTCTCTTTGATAAATAGATTTCTCTTTTCAAAAATCTCTCTCCTATAACAACAACAAATCTTTCCTCTTTATTTTTTTTTTCCACAAAATTAAACTAAACTTTCTTTTTCTTATAGGATCATTGGTCCTAAATCATAAATTACTTATTTTTCAAAACAAAACTGAAACATTACTTTTTCATAAAAATTAAACAAAACTTTCTTTTTCTCTTTTTATGCAATCAATGACCTTAGATCATTGATTACACAATCTTCTAATCCTATCTTTTACATCCCTAGTGGATGTTTCTTGCCCATGAGTTGCCATAAACCCCTGCATGTGGGCAATGAACTCTTCAAATTTTATCTCCCAATGCTCTTCTAAACTTCTTGGCACCGTTCTACTCCTGATATCATCTCTTTTTTTTGTCGCTCTCTAACATTCGACTGTGACCTTTCATACGGAGTATATCTCTGTCTTCTAGAACGTTCATTACCCCTTTCTCTATCAACCCTATATATATATATATATATATATATATATATATATATATATATATATATATATATATATATATATATATATATATATATATATATATATATATATATATATATATATATATATATATATATATATATATATATATATATATATATATATATATATATATATATATATATATATATATATATATATAGTTAGTGTGTTTTATTGTAACATTCAAGGCAGATTGAAGTCTTTCCTTCGCAAGTGTATGTTGTACCTTTTTTTGTTTTTTTCATTGCCTCTTGTCTGCCAAGAGTTTGCTGTAGACGTGTATAACATTTAGTGCACCTCTTTCATATTTTCCTGTTTGATTTATCTCTTTCGGTAGTCTCTTCTAATGAATGTTTTAGTTTTGATGTTTCTGGGGCTTGGATATTTTCAGTGTCACAGAAGGAGTTTATGATCGATTCTCTAAAAGCAGCAATTTCTATTTGGCTATTTCGGAATTCTTTATATATTATAAGTGCATTTACTACCGATGTATTGAGTAGATATTCGAAAGCAACTTTGTGATACCATCGTATCGTTTTTCTTAGCGGAGAAAAGTAGCTAGCCATTTGATCCGAAAGGTCTATTCCCTGCTTTGCTTTATTATAATCCATAATTATTTTTGGTTTCTTTATTTCTTCTTGCAGCCGATTCGTCTTTCCTGTACTTACAAAGGATAAGTCATGATTAGTTGACAGCATGAGTACTTCTCTTTTATCTTTCCATTTTGAAATGACAATTCCTTTATTGTTTTCTTTGCCTACAATTTCTCCTTTTTTTATCTTTTATAATTTTTATTGGATTACCTTTTCTATTTTTTCTCAAGGTTCCGATGAGATGTGTTGTTTTCTCAAGCAACTCTTCTGCTAGAGAGACTGATGTTTAAAAATTATCAGTAGTAATTGTTCTTCCTTTGTTCAAATATGTATCTGAAAGATCCAGTACAACTTGTGTACTGTGGATAAATTCTTTGGTTGACTTCCCTCTTTGCCCAACGTGAGCTTTTCCGGAATAAACCGAGCTTGTGTAAGTATACCCTTTCGTATCACATAATTTATACACTTTGATCCCATATTTATGTGACTTACCCGGATTAAATTGTCTAAACAATAGACGTCCACGCCATGGAAGCATGGATTCATCTACTGCCAAAACTTCTCCAGGGATTCTGGACTCAGCATAATTTTTTTCTAATTTTTCGAGCAAATTTCTTCTTTTTGCAAGTTTATCCGTTTGACAGAGTTCGTTGTCTGCAAAATGTATAAATCTAAGTAGCAGTTGGAAACGGTTTCTTGACATTATTTCTGGAACAAAAGAATTTTTGCAAAATTTTCTTTTGCTCCAGTACATGGATATCGATGTGTGCTTTATTACCCCAATGTACATTATAATTCCCAAAAACTTTTTTATTTCTTCCACCGATATGTCTTTTCAATCCCTAATTCGTGAACTTCGTCTGATTATGCCGATATTTAGGATATTTTAGGCATTGGCATTAGTTTTTTACAATTAGATCATATATTTCCTCAGTAACCATCAGACTATATACATCTATTGGCTTGAATGGTTGATTCTGAATTGTACTTACTCCTGGCGTTTATTGGCAAGCTTCACTGAATTGAAAGTTTTGACGACGAGATCCATCTACTTCATACCAGGTAAACGTAGATGGAAGTTGAGGGGCAGGTATTTCGTCTCCTGAAAGATCACTATTTGATGATACTCCGTCTGCCACATCTTTATCCTCAGATGATTCATCTGGTGAATCCTTATCAAATAACGAATCGTTTTCTGGCATTTCTTCCTCTAATAGCAATTCAGAAACCTCAGATGGTGGAATAGGGCGACATCTACTCATTTTTAGATTATTTTTATGAAATTATAAGAATAAGATTTTATTTATATTTGTGAAATGACTTCCCAACAACTCAAGTAGGGGTTTAGCCACCACCGAACAATGTGGAATATGCCGTCTATAAAAGTTTATCATCCCCAAAAATTGCCGCAACTGCCTTATGGTTTTAGGAATGGGGAACCTCATGATCGGCGGAAATTAGAGACCCCATGCTCAAGCCCGACTTTTGTTTATAAAATCCTCCGTTAAAATGAAAAAAACGTATGTTCCGTACATAAGGTTATTAATTCTTTGATAGTCTCAAAAGGGACAGAAAAATGAATATAATTATACATAACGTATTCCTCAAGCCATTCCAAGGTGGTAAATATAGGGACATTGGTAAACAATGAAACATTGTAGCTAACTATATTTAACATGTTTAAGGTTAAGGGACCTAATTTTGTTAACAAAATCTTCTGTGTTCTTAATATGTGACGTAGATATGTTTCCTATGAGTACATTTAACTCTTTACCCAACCATGAGGACAAATTATAGGTAACGCAATTTATATTTGAAATTATAGGACGGAGAGGAACATCAGGCTTATGAATTTTTGTTAGGCCGTAAAATTGTGCTATATTGGGCAAATATGATATAAATTCTTTTTTCAGTTCGGGGAAGTTGTTTATAATCTTTTTTATAGAAGAATTAAAACTACTTTGAGAATTTTTCAGAGGATTAGTCATTAATTTTTCGTATGTTTGAACTTTGGATAAGAGCAAATAGGCTTTTTCATTATAAGTTACCCTGTCTATAATAACGATTCTTTCTCCTTTATCTGTTCTACTAATGACCAACTCGTTATTTTTCTTTAAATTATTTAGAACTTGAAGTAAGCAACCAGGTAAACTATTTTTAGTATTTTTCAATTCGCACAGCAAAAAACCATTAAGCAAATCAAGATTAATATTATCTTTCTTAAGACGCTTCTCAAAGTTTTGAAAATCCAATAGGAAGCCTAAAAGGTTGCCATGTTGATCATACCCAAAATTTAGGCCATAGCCAAGGATGGTTTTTTTTATAAAGATTGCCATGTTGATCATACCCAAAATTTAGGTCATAGCCAAGGATGGTTTTTTCATAAAGATTTAAGTGATACGACGAAATGTTTAAAATAATGTCCAAATTTGATGAACTTGCCCAAATGCTATTTCATCCCAATATTCATTAAATCGGGTCCAAGGAAGGTTTGGACGGGTATCATGAGCTTCGGTGAATATTATTTCGGCTGGAGAACGTTTTGTTTCTGAATGGAATGGTGTTATTATAAATGAGAACTACTGAAGACAAGTTGTATGTCCCAGTTTCGAGGGATTACTTAACGTACCACGGAGATATTGAATTAAAGTTCCGATTGACTCTTTCTGTGATTCCATTAGAAGATGGATTATAGGGGTAGTATAGATATGTTTGATATTATGGAAGTATCAAAAGTTCTTCAAACTCAGGACCTCTAAATTCATGCGCATTATCGGATAATAAGTCTGGAGGGTATTAAGTGGTAAATAGGGTAAAATAGTTCTTAAGGGCAGCTGTTCACTAAGAAGTATGTTTTGATCTAAGGGGAACTGTGGCTATCCATTTACTATAGTGATCAATTAAAACAAAACATGTAACTATTTCCTTTAGATGACTTTGGCAATTGTAATAAATCTACAGCTACTAATTCAAAGGGAAATCTAGTATTAATCTTTAACATCGGAGGGGCATGGATAGATATTAGAAACTTTTCCTAACTGACAATGATGGCAAGTCATTGAAATATCTTTACAAATCATTCTTAATTTTGGATGCCATATAATCCAATCTAAAAGTGCATATAACTTGTTTTGGCCTATATGGGCAAATTCATGGTGATTAATTAATAGCAACCTGTAAAGCAAAATTGAATGAAACTAAATAAGTGATAATGGATCTTTTCTATTTCTATGAATTAAATAATTCATTATATATTGAAATAGAATTTCGTGCATAGATAAAATTTTTAAGGGGTCCTACAAAAGGTTGATTTTTAACAATGGCGGTTTTTAGCCTTTTAAGAATGGGATCATTTAATTGGGATTCCATAATATGAGTCATGGTAACCTCAACTGAGTCTTGGGGATTTATTAATAAAGATAAAGTTATGGATTTGGAGAGTTTCTATTGGGATTACATTATCACTTATTTCCTCGTCAACAATTGTGACTTTTGATCAGGATGGGAGAGTTATCTACTAAAGTATCATCATCTACATATTCAGAATCATCAGGAGTTAATACATGATGTATCATAGCTGGTGTTGATATATTTGGAAGATTAGATAAAACATCAATAGCAGTTTGAGGTAATCTTGATTTATTACGAGTCAGTAAATTATAGTGAATACCTCCCAGACAATATAAGCAACAAACATCTTTATAATTAGGATTTCCAAAATGCAAAGGATGGTCTTTGCTATAATATACTAATACTTGGAACAAGATAAATGTTTGAAAAAGCTTCGATGCTATGTGTGAATGGTAATTGTCCGGGATATTTCGTTAATTGTAGTTGTTTTGGCGTTTGTTTTGCTTCACGTCCTTTGGGTATATGATATTTTTCTCGATTTATCTAGTAATTCTTGAACAACTTCTTGTCTAATCAATAAATGAAGATCTAATTTTCCATGTAAAAATTGTGAGAAACATTGAAAAAGTAAATCATCTCCTCCCAGGTATTGCAGTCATCATAAAACCTTCAGGTATTTCTGGTAAATAAGTATCTCGATTATTTGTGATTTGTAATTCATATGGGACACGAGAAAGAATATCAGCAACAATATTCTCCTTTCCGGGGACATAACTGAGCTCATAGTCTATGTCGTTCAATTCTTCTAAGGTTCTAGCCTACTCGTTGGTTTCACTAGAGGCATGTTATGTAGAAAAAGAAGAGGTTTATGATCGGTGAAAATGATCACTCGAATCCCACACAAGAAATGGTTTAAGGGATCGTACGGCCCACCTAATGGCGGCTACTTCTTGCGTTCTGTTAGTACTATAGGCTTGTTGAGCTTTGGAAGAATATCATGGAAATGTATGCTATTAGGTTTTTCTATGTCTTCCTGTATTTGGCTCAAGCATGCACCTGCACCAATTCCAGAAGCGTCAGTGTGCAAGAAGAGTGGATTGGCTTTTGGAGATCGATCTGGATAAGACAATAGAGGTGGAGTTGTTAATTTTTCTTTTAGAGAGTCAAAGGCTTGCTGACATTGGATCGGTCCATTGAAAGTTCTTAGTTAATTTTAATAAGTCGAAAAGAGGTTTAGCAATTTCAGAACAATGGGGTATATGACGGAGATAAAAATTTACTAGTCCCATAAATTGTCTAAATTGTCTAACAGTCTTTGGAATTGGAAAGTCTTTTACACCTTTAATATTCTTTTCTAGTGGGATCATACCCTGGTATGAAATTTGGATGTCCTAAAGAATTTTACTTCAGTTCTTAAGAGATTGGTTTTTGAGGGTTTTAATTTGAAGCCAGCTTTGATGAATGCTTTTAGTACTTCTTCAAGAATAGTAAGGATGTTTTTCGAAGGTCTGGCTTATAATAAGGAACATCGTCCAAAGTAGATCATGACTTCCTGCCAAGGTATATGACATAAAGCTAACCGCATTGCTCGTTGGAAAGTCGCAGGGTCCGTTTTTAACGCCGAAAGGCATTCTCATGAATTCCCAATGACCTAGAGGTGTAGAGAAAGCTGTTTTTTCGATACTTTCTTCCTCCATTTCGATTTGATAGTAACCTTTGATAAGGTCTATAGTAGAGAAATACTCCATGCCTTGTAAGCTAAATAAGGTATCAGTTAAATTTGGTATAGGGAAGGAGTCTCCCTTAGTTACTTCATTTAACTTTCTATAATAATGAATAATTTTGTGTCGTAGGTCGGATGTCTGATTTGTTCGAGAGACAATCAGATCATTTTGTCGATCTCGTTTTTTCCTGGCCCACTCAGATCTGGTATCTTGGTTTCTGGCTTGTGGTACAGCCCTCCATCTCCTAATATTTCGTTGAGTATCTTTTCTAACCTGTTCTCGAGGTCCTTTTTCTCCATTGATTCTATGTTAACTGATGGCTGGCTCTAGATGGACGCAGTGGTTGCTCAATTATATGGTACGTTTTCCCTGGGACTTTATTTAATTGATCATGGTGAGTCTTAACTACTTTCCAGAACTGTTTAATGGTATTGTTGGCAAAATGTAGACCATCTTTGGTTGACCCTTGATATGCTTGCAAAGGTTTTCTGAAGGATCTTAATTTTTGAACAAACATGTTATGATTTTCCAATCTAGCAAGAGCCAATGGTTTTGGACAATTCACGTGTCCAACACTGAAAGAAATCTTCGATTATGTTCTTCATTTGTTTAGTAAACCTTAACGTATGACCATAGTTATAAACAGCTTTGACTTGATATGCTGGAAGTTTACGATATAATCTACTATTGTTATATTGCCCAAAATTAGGAATATACGGAACTGTGACTATTATTTGACAATAAGGGTGTGTTTCTTTCCATTCTATTAGCTTGGTCTTGATTTGATCTACCAATACCCGGTTGTTCATTCTAATATTTGGTACCATGATTCTGCAACCCGTATCTTTCCATGGTCTGAGTACGGTGAAATCACAATGTAATCCCACTATGACAATGAGGTCGATTGGTACATGATCCTGTAGGACATTTTCTTCTAGAAATTTATCAATTTTGAGTAAAGCTTCATTAATTCCCATCCCGGGTTTATAAAATCGGTCGATTTCAGTAGGTTTCCATCCTGGACATTCTTGTTCCAACTCCTTTACTCGACTGTCTCCAACGATCACAACCTGCTTATTACCCCAAGCCATAATCTGGAAAGACAATAACCAAATTAAGACAAACAATACATTAATTTTACAAAAATACCAGTCTGGAACAGAATCTCCAACAAACCTGCAAAACATGATTAGAAATCTTTTAAATAAATGAACAAAATACAATACTGGAACTCTTCCCGAAAGATGCTGCAATAAACAATATTGGTTTCGAACATAATAATCAAAACAAAACTAGATAAACTGGTATTTCATTACATCTGAAATCATTAGTTAACCTAACAGGATAGGCAATCAATCAAAAATTTTATAAAATTTTCTTTCCACAATCATAACTTACCAATTATCCAAACCAAAACATATTTCATCTTAATTTCTTACCTTTATTTTATTATTTTTTTAATACCTTGCCGTCAAAACCCAGAAAAATTATAAGATCCATTCGATAGGATACTAACTCCCTCCAGTTCTACTAGATCGCGCCATATAAGGGAAGTCCTGGCATGTGTAAGGGGTATTCCTCGAGTGGGTCTATTAAGTTCTAATTCTTCGTGAATCCATGGCTACATATTATAAGTGGCATCATTTTGAAGTATTCCTCTTTAAGCTTCCTGACTTTCCGTTTGGTCCCGTGAATCTTGATTAATTTCTACATTATGTTGTAGATGAATGTTATATTGGAATACCTTTTCCCAATTCATTTTAAACATGGACTGATTTCCTTGAGTAAATCCCTCAAAATCAGGTTGGGAAGTATTACTCTTTGTATCTTCTAGTTCATTTTCCTGATTAACCCTTTTTAATTCTTCTGGTGTTTCATGCCACTTTTTTAAATGTTTATGATGTACTTTGTATAATATAGCATTCCTATATTGATGTTGAATGTCGTACATCACTCCATTTTCATATGTTTTGACTACCTTATATGGACCATGATATTTCTTTGCTAGTTTGTTGCCCACATTATGACCCTTCAGGATATTCTTCTTGAGGACTAATTCATTCAAATTGTATGGTTCGTAATTTCTCGTTGATTTCCCCCAAGTGGTGTCATTTATCGGATTCTTGTCAACATTACCCAAGAAGATGCCAGCCGGGGTCTTTTCTAGTTCTCGGTGGTAGGTGTGATTGTAAACTGCTACGATATCGGGTAAGCTTGTATCCCACTCTTCAAAATTATCAAGCATTCGAAACATGTTGAGTAAGGTCTGGTTAACTCTTTCTACAAGTACAACGGTACAACGGTGTTTGATTTCTTTAGTCTTCAAAAATTCTTCAAACAAATGGTTGGTAAACTTTTCCGTTGTCTCATTGCACTTCCAGAGGATCTTTTAAAAAGGTTGCAATCATATTTTTAAATGATGTTAATACCGTAGTTGCTATTTTATCTTGTATGGCCACAGCAGATGTCCACCTAGAATACATGTCAACAGCAACAAGAATATACTTTTTGCCTGATTTTGTTCTGAGGCATTTCCATTAAATCAATAGCGACCACGTCAAAAGGTTTTTTTCGCTTGTATTCTAAACGTTGGTGGTCGCTTTTGCCGAGCTGGTAGTATTCTTCCGCTGCTGACATTTAATGCATACACGGGTAATTTGTTCACATATAGTTTCGTAAATGAGGACTCCAGGTTATTTCTTTCATCTTGTTTATTATCTTATCTCGTCCTGGATGATAATTATTCTTATGATAATCGATGACCAGGTTTTTTAAGTCATCGTACCCGATAAGTGGAACATCTTTTTCATTTTCTTGATAATACAAAATTCCATTCCTCTCAAATATGTTTCGCAAAAATAATAATAATGTGAGAATAACGATTATAATACCAATCAATTGTTAAGTACTTACTTAACACTAAAAATTCAAAATAGTAAAATGTAGTATGCGAAAATTAGCATTACGTAGGTTTTACTGAAATATTAATTGTTGTTCAAAAATAATTCCAAATTATATGAAATTAAAAAAGAAAATACATAAATATAAAGTGATACAGAAATAAAATTGTTTCAAATATATTTAGAGTTAAATTGTTTAATATTGGATGACTTTTAAGGTCGAAATATTGAAAAATTGAATTTTTTAACGATTAGCTAAAATATACGAAATTAAAACTTTAAAACAAAATTACATACTTATTTATGATCATGAATTTTTATTTTCAATTAAAAAAGTATTAGTAATTATTAAAAGGTTATCATAATGAAAAAATTCTCATTAAATAAGGTTTTACCTTATTTTAATGGAAAACTAGAAAGTTCTCAAAACCTTCATTGACCTTAGAATGTGTAAAAACAATTTACCTTTATTCATGTTGTAGTAGAACCTTCTTGGTATTTATTGAGCCGGTTACATTATATGTTGCAAAAGAAACTCACAATGTTATAAAATTTCAAAAAAATTTTCAATATCTTAAATATATAAATCAAATTAACAGCTAATTTTGAATAGAACTTTTCTAGAACAGAGCTGAGAGTGACTGGACTGGTTTCAAAATTTTTAGACATTATTCTGGCACCCTAAATAGTTGTTATTTTCGTTCTTTGATGAGTACTAAAATTGTTTTGTAACATTTTGTTTCCCTCATGATTCGTACAAAATCCATGTTTTCCTTTGATCTTCTATCATCTTTCCAGATTGTTTTCTTCTATTTACATTTTTGGGAAGGAAGCCGCAATTTGCATTTCTGAAATTTTCATTTTTCATTTCTTATTTGTACTTATTATGTTTATTATGAATTTTTATCCTTTTTATGCTGTTTTTTGGATTTGGAAACAAAATATACATACGGTGGATAAATTTCTTTCTTTACTTTATCCATTCTTCACAATTTCTTGAACGTTTTAACTTTGAGACCTAGTTTTGGCTCTACCCTAAGCCTGTTTTGTCCTCTTTTAATACATTATTGCGAGAATAACGTCCCCTCCTATTACCAAGTCGTTCTGCACATAAAATTCTTTCAATCTTTTCCCATTTTCGTTCATTTCTCCACATTCATGCTTTCTCATGATTTATTCCATCCCTTCCTTTCCTTTCACTACCTTTGCGTTCATATCTCCAATGACAATTTTTAAATCATGCTTTTTACGTCTCCTGAAAATTCCCTTCATTTTCTTATAGAAGTTTTCCTTTTTCCTTGCATACAGTATTATTTTCTTCACTTTTATATAAATTATCATAAAAAAAACTAAACCAAAATATTCCATTATCTAGAATAAAACATTTTCTTTATGGTAGGCCTCTACCACACCCCCTCTCAAAGTGATTATTAGGAGGTATCTAAACTAAGACAGGAGTACGTAAGTGAGTTGGAACTGTTAGAATCTGCGATTTATTTTACGGTAGAATGTTCTGATTTCCATTGTTAGGCTTCTTCCTGTAGTTATCATATTATTTGAATTTTGTTGTCGCCAGTTTTGGATGTTTTTACTAAGTCCTTTTCTCTTATTCTACGATTGTTAATTCCTGACCGGGCCGGCACGTAAATAAGAATTCCTTTCCTCGTCTCTCGGATGAATATTAGATCTATATTGATGTTGTCGGAAAGATCATGATCTATACTGATGTTGATGTTGCATGTGAGATAGTCTCTGATTTCATTTTGGATGGTTATGTGAATATTCTCTTTGGTTTTTACACTCAATTGTTGCATGTGATGTTCTAGAGAAAGATTTCTTGGAGTTGATCCATCTGCAATCCTATACGCTTTACCGGGATATTTATTTAACTAGTCATGATGAAGTTTTATTGACTTCCAGCATTTCGCCACAGTGTCCCCAACAAAATGTAATTCATCCCTTGTCGAACCTTGAAACGATCTTACAGTGTTTCCTTTAATATTCCTTCTAAATGCATTATTAATATATTCCACACGGGCCAACGCTAAAGGTCGTGGTGTTAGTTGTTTGTCCCAAGCGGGGAAAAATCGATTTATTAGATCTTTCATCTGCCTCATGAAACTATTACTATATTTGTAGGGATATATTAATTTCACCTGATCTGGCTCTAAATTCCTATACAACCGGCAACTATTATATCGTTCAAAATTGGGAATATATGGTACTGTGATGATTATCTGACAATAGGGATGACTCGCCTTCCAATCTATTAATTTACTTTTGATTGTGGTTATTAATGTCGGAATATCCACTTCATTATTAGGGACCATGATTTTACATTCCGTTTCCTTAAAAATCTTTAATTGGGTCATTTCACAGTGCTGGCACATAATTATTACAGCATCAACAGGGTCACTATCGCTGATAACATTCTCATCCAGTACTTCGTCTACTTTCTTCAGAGCTTCCTCCATATTCATTCCAGGTTTCCTATGATGTACAAAATTTTTTGGTTTCCAACTTGCTCCGGTGTTCTTCAAATCTTCTACACTACTATCTCCGACAACCACAATATTCATACTTTCCCAACTCATAATCTAAAAAGAAAATTTTATGCAATTACAATCATAAATAAATATATTATCATTATCAAAATCATAATGTATTATACTGGAACTCTTCTTCTCTCGATGCTGAAAGAAAACATTAATTATTTAAAATGTATTATTTAAAGCACATCATTAAGGCTGCAACCAATCCTCTGAAATTGTAAACATACTTAAATATATAATTCAAAGATATATAACTCATTCCAAATCAACAAATCTACAAACCAATTTAATTATTTACTTTAACAATTCACTCAAAATTTTGACTTTTTACGCAGTCTAACAAATTTTTTATTAAAAATATTTACTCACCTCAACGATGCTATTATATCTACAAACTTATAATACATTACCCTTCGAACCCGGAAAAATTAAAGGACAGATTTGTTATCGTTCTATTTCCTTTTAATTCCACCAGCTCCCTCCATACTCTTGAAGTTCTGGCATCTGTAAAGGGTATTCCTCGAGTGGGTCTATTAAGTTCTAATTCTTCGTGAATCCACGGCTTCCATATTATAGGTGGCATAATTTTGAAGAATTAGAAGTTAATAGACCCACTCGAGGAATACCCTTTACAGATGCCAGAACTTCAAGAGTATGGAGGGAGCTGGTGGAATTAAAAGGAAATAGAACGATACAAATCTGTCCTTTGATTTTTCGGGTTCGAAGGGTAATGTATTATAAGTTTGTAGATAAATAACATAGTTGAGGTGAGTAAATATTTTTAATAAAAAATTTGTTAGACTGCGTAAAAAGTCAAAATTTTGAGTGAATTGTTAAAGTAAATAATTAAATTGGTTTGTAGATCTGTTGATTTGGAATGAGTTATATAATATCTTTGAATTATATATTTAAGTATGTTTACAATTTCAGAGGATTGGTTGCAGCCTTAATGATGTGCTTTAAATATTACATTGTAAATAAGTAATGTTTTCTTTCAGCATCTAGAGAAGAAGAGTTCCAGTATAATACATTATGATTTTGATAATGATAATATATTTATTTATGATTGTAATTGCATAAAATAATCTAAAAAGAAAATGAGTTGGGAAAATAAGATATTGTGGTTGTCGGAGATAGTAGTGTAGAAGATTTGAAGAACACCGGAGCAAGTTGGAAACCAAAAAATTTTGTACATCATAGGAAACCTGGAATGAATATGGAGGAAGCTCTGAAGAAAGTAGACGAAGTACTGGATGAGAATGTTATCAGCGATAGTGACCCTGTTGATGCTGTAATAATTATGTCCCAGCACTGTGAAATGACCCAGTTAAAGATTTTTAAGGAAACGGAATGTAAAATCATGGTCCCTAATAAAGAACTGGATATTCCAACATTAATAACCACAATTAAAAGTAAATTAAGATTGGAAGGCGAGTCATCCCTATTGTCAGATAATCATCACAGTACCATATATTCCCAATTTTGGACGACATAATAGTTGCCGGTTGTATAGGAATTTAGAGCCAGATCAGGTGAAATTAATATATCCCTACAAATATTGTAATAGTTTCATGAGGCAGATAAAAGATCTAATAGATCGATTTTTCCCCGCATGGGACAAACAACTAACACCACGACCTTTAGCGTTGGCCCGTATGGAATATATTAATAATGCATTTAGAAGGAATATTAAAGGAAACACTGTAAGATCGTTTCAAGGTTCGACAAGGGATGAATTACATTTTGTTGGGGACACTGTGGCGAAATGCTGGAAGCTAATAAAACTTCATCATGACTACTTAAATAAATATCCCGGTAAAGCGTATAGGATTGCAGATGGATCAACTCCAAGATCTTTCTCTAGAACATCACATGCAACAATTGAGTGTAAAAACCAAAGAGAATATTCACATAACCATCCAAAATGAAATCAGAGACTATCTCACATGCAACATCAGTATAGATCATCATCTTTCCGACAACATCAATATAGATCTAATATTCATCCGAGAGACGAGGAAAGGAATTCTTATTTACGTGCCGGCCCGGTCAGGAATTAACAATCGTAGAATAAGAGAAGAGGACTTAGAAATAACATCCAAAACTGGCGACAACAAAATTCAAATAATATGATAACTACAGGAAGAAGCCTAACAATGGAAATCAGAACATTCTACCGTAAAATAAATCGCAGATTTTAACAGTTCCAACTCACTTACGTACTCCTGTCTTAGTTTAGATACCTCCTAATAATCACTTTGAGAGGGGGTGTGGTAGAGGCCTACCATAAAGAAAATGTTTATTCTGTAATGGAATATTTTGGTTAGTTTTTATGATAATTTATATAAAATGAAAAAATAATACTGTATGCAAGGAAAAGGAAAACTTCTATAAGAAAATGAAGGGAGTTTTCAGGAGACGTAAAAAGCATGATTTAAAAATTGTCATTGGAAATATGAACGTAAAGGTAGTGAAAGGAAAGGAAGGGATGGAATGAATCATGAGAAAGCATGAATGTGGAGAAATGAACGAAAATGGGAAAAGATTGAAAGAATTTTATGTGCAGAACGACTTAGTAATAGGAGGGGACGTTATTCTCGCAATAATGTATTAAAAGAGGACAAAACAGGCTTAGGGTAGAGCCAAAACTAGGTCTCAAAGTTAAAACGTTCAAGAAATTGTGAAGAATGGATAAAGTAAAGAAAGAAATTTATCCACCGTATGTATATTTTGTTTCCAAATCCAAAAAACAGCATAAAAAGGATAAAAATTCATAATAAACATAATAAGTACAAATAAGAAATGAAAAATGAAAATTTCAGAAATGCAAATTGCGGCTTCCTTCCCAAAAATGTAAATAGAAAAAAACAATCTGGAAAGATGATAGAAGATCAAAGGAAAACATGATTTTGTACGAATCATGAGGGAAACAAAATGTTACAAAACAATTTTAGTACTCATCAAAGAACGAAAATAACAACTATTTGGGTGCCAGAATAATGTCTAAAAATTTTGAAACCAGTCCAGTCACCTCAGCTCTGTTCTAGAAAGTTCTATTCAATTAGCTGTTAATTTGATTATATATTTAAGATATAAAATTTTTTGAAATTTTATAACATTGTGAGTTTCTTTTGCAACATATAATGTAAGGTTCTACTACAACATGAATAAAGGTAAATTGTTTTTACACATTCTAAGGTCAATGAAGGTTTTGAGAACTTTCTAGTTTTCCATTAAAATAAGGTAAAACCTTATTTAATGAGAATTTTTTCATTATGATAACCTTTTATAATTTAATACTTTTTTAATTGAAATAAATTCATTATCAAAAAAGTATGTAATTTTGTTTTAAAGTTTTAATTTCGTATTTTTAGCAATCGTTAAAAATTCAATTTTTCAATATTTCGACTTAAAAGTCATCCATATTAAACAATTTAACTCTAAATATATTTGAAACAATTTTATTTCTGTATCACTTTATATTTATGTATTTTCTTTTTTAATTTCATACAATTTGGAATTATTTTTGAATAAGAATTTTTTATAAAACCTACTAATTAATTTTATTACATTTTACTATTTTGAATTTTTAGTTAAGTAAATTGATTGGTATTATAATCGTTATTCTCACATATTATTATTTTTGCGAAACATATTTGAGAGGAATGGAATTTTGTATTATCAAGAAAATGAAAAAGATGTTCCACTTATCGGGTACGATGACTTAAAAAACCTGGTCATCGATTATCATAAGAATAATTATCATCCAGGACGAGATAAGATAATAAACAAGATGAAAGAAATAACCTGGAGTCCTCATTTACAAACTATATGTGAACAAATTACCCGTGTATGTATTAAATGTCAGCAAAGAAGAATACTACCAGCTCGGCAAAAACGACCACCAACGTTTAGAATACAAGCGAAAAAAACCTTTTGACGTGGTCGCTATTGATTTAATGGAAATGTCTCAAACAAAATCAGGCAAAAAGTATATTCTTGTTGCTGTTGACATGTATTCTAGGTGGACATCTGCTGTGGCCATACAAGATAAAATAGCAACTACGGTATTAACATCATTTAAAAATATGATTGCAACCTTTTTAAAATATCCTCTGGAAGTGCAATGAGACAACGGAAAAGTTTACCAACCATTTGTTTGAAGAATTTTTGAAGACTAAAGAAATCAAACACCGTTGTACCGTTGTACTTGTAGAAAGAGTTAACCAGACCTTACTCAACATGTTTCGAATGCTTGATAATTTTGAAGAGTGGGATACAAGCTTACCCGATATCGTAGCAGTTTACAATCACACCTACCACCGAGAACTAGGAAAGACCCCGGCTGGCATCTTCTTGGGTAATGTTGACAAAAATCCGATAAATGACACCACTTGGGGGAAATCAACGAGAAATTACGAACCATACAATTTGAATGAATTAGTCCTCAAGAAAAACATTCTTAAGGGTCATAATGTGGGTAACAAACTAGCAAAGAAATATCATGGACCATATAAGGTATGCAAAGCATATGAAAATGGAGTGATGTATGACATCCAACATCAATATAGGAATACTATATTATATAAAATACATCACAAACATTTAAAAAAGTGGCATGAAACACCAGAAGAATTAAAAAGGGTTAATCAGGAAAATGAACTAGAAGATACAAAGAGTAATACTTCCCAACCTGATTTTGAGGGATTTACTCAAGGAAATCAGTCCATGTTTAAAATGAATTGGGAAAAGGTATTCCAATATAACATTCATCTACAACATAATGTAGAAATTAATCAAGATTCACGGGACCAAACGGAAAGTCAGGAAGCTTAAAGAGGAATACTTCAAAATGATGCCACTTATAATATGTAGCCATGGATTCACGAAGAATTAGAACTTAATAGACCCACTCGAGGAATACCCCTTACACATGCCAGGACTTCCCATATATGACGCGATCTAGTAGAACTGGAGGGAGTTAGTATCCTATCGAATGGATCTTGTGATTTTTCTGGGTTTTGACGGCAAGGTATTAAAAAAATAATAAAATAAAGGTAAGAAATTAAGATGAAATATGTTTTGGTTTGGATAATTGGTAAGTTATGATTCTGGAAAGAAAATTTTATAAAATTTTTGATTGATTGCCTATCCTGTTAGGTTAACTAATGATTTCAGATGTAATGAAATACCAGTTTATCTAGTTTTGTTTTGATTATTATGTTCGAAACCAATATTGTTTATTGCAGCATCTTTCGGGAAGAGTTCCAGTATTGTATTTTGTTCATTTATTTAAAAGATTTCTAATCATGTTTTGCAGCTTTGTTGGAGATTCTGTTCCAGACTGGTATTTTTGTAAAATTAATGTATTGTTTAAGTGTCTTAATTTGGTTTTTGTCTTTCCAGATTATGGCTTGGGGTAATAAGCAGGTTGTGATCGTTGGAGACAGTCGAGTAAAGGAGTTGGAACAAGAATGTCCAGGATGGAAACCTACTGAAATCGACCGATTTTATAAACCCGGGATGGGAATTAATGAAGCTTTACTCAAAATTGATAAATTTCTAAAAGAAAATGTCCTACAGGATCATGTACCAATCGACCTCATTGTCATAGTGGGATTACATTGTGATTTCACCGTACTCAGACCATGGAAAGATACGGGTTGCAGAATCATGGTACCAATTATTAGAATAAACAACCGGGTATTGGTAGATCAAATCAAGACCAAGCCAAAAGAATGGAAAGAAACACACCCTTATTGTCAAATAATAGTCACAGTTCCATATATTCCTAATTTTGGGCAATATAACAATAGTAGATTATATCGTAAACTTCCAGCATATCAAGTCAAAGCTGTTTATAACTATGGTCATACGTTAAGGTTTACTAAACAAATGAAGAACATAATCGAAGATTTCTTTCAGTGTTGGACCGTGAATTGTATAAAACCATTGGCTCTCGCTAATTGGAAAATCATAACATGTTTGTTCAAAAATTAAGATCCTTCAGAAAACCTGTGCAAGCATATCAAGGGTCAACCAAAGATGGGCTACATTTTGCCAACAATACCATTAAACAGTTCTGGAAAGTAGTTAAGACTCACCATAATCAATTAAATAAAGTCCCAGGGAAAACGTACCATATAATTGAGCAACCACTGCGTCCATCTAGAGCCACCCATCAGTTAACATAGAATCAATGGAGAAAAAGGACCTCGAGAACAGGTTAGAAAAGATACTCAACGAAATATTAGGAGATGGAGGGCTGTACCACAAGCCAGAAACCAAGATACCAGATCTGAGTGGGCCAGGAAAAAACGAGATCGACAAAATGATCTGATTGTCTCTCGAACAAATCAGACATTCGACCTACGACACAAAATTCAAAATCAGCAAAATCAGCTAGATATCATCATTTTGGCCAACAAGAGCCGGGACCCTCTAAAAGAAAGACTACTGTAATTACAAAGACCCGTTTCAAACGAATTATTCATTATTATAGAAAGTTAAATGAAGTAACTAAGGGAGACTCCTTCCCTATACCAAATTTAACTGATACCTTATTTAGCTTACAAGGCATGGAGTATTTCTCTACTATAGACCTTATCAAAGGTTACTATCAAATCGAAATGGAGGAAGAAAGTATCGAAAAGACTGCCTTCTCTACACCTCTAGGTCATTGGGAATTCATGAGAAAGCGTTTCGGCGTTAAAAACGGACCCGCTACTTTCCAACGAGCAATGCGGTTAGCTTTATGTCATATACCTTGGCAGGAAGTCATGATTTACTTAGACGATGTTCTTATTATAAGCCAGACCTTCCAAAAACATCTTACTATTCTTGAAGAAGTACTAAAAGCATTCATCAATGCTGGCTTCAAATTAAAACCCTCAAAAACTTCTCTTAAGAACTGAAGTAAAATTCTTAGGACATCAAATTTCGTACCAGGGTATGATCCCACTAGAAAAGAATATTAAGGGTGTAAAAGACTTTCCAATTCCAAAGACTGTTAGACAATTTTTGGGACTAGTAAATTTTTATCTCCGTCATATACCTCATTGTTCTGAAATTGCTAAACCTCTTTTTGATCTATTAAAATTAACTAAGAACTTTCAATGGACCGACCAATGTCAGCAAGCCTTTGACTCTCTAAAAGAAAAGTTAACAACTCCACCTCTATTGTCTTATCCAGATCGATCTCCAAAAGCCAATCCACTCTTCTTGCACACTGACGCTTCTGGAATTGGTGCAGGTGCATGCTTGAGCCAGATCCAAGATGATGTAGAAAAACCTATAGCCTACATTTCCATGATATTCTCCAAAGCTCAACAAGCCTACAGTACTACAGAAAGAGAAGTAGCCGCCATTAGGTGGGCCGTACGATCCCTTAAACCTTTCTTGTGTGGGATTCGAGTAGTCATTTTCACCGATCATAAACCTCTTCTCTTTTTGCATAACATGCCCCTAGTAAACCAACGAGTGGCTAGAACCTTAGAAGAATTGAACGACATAGACTATGAACTCAGTTATGTCCCCGGAAAGGAGAATATTGTTGCTGATATTCTTTCTCGTGTCCCATATGAATTACAAATCACAAATAATCGAGATACTTATCTACCAGAAATACCTGAAGGTTTTATGATGACTGCAATACCGGGAGGAGATGATTTACTTTTTCAATGTTTCTCACAATTTTTACATGGAAAATTAGATCTTCATTTACTGATTAGACAAGAAGTTGTTCAAGAATTACTAGAAAATCGAGAAAAATACCATATACCCAAAGGACGCGAAGCAAAGCAAACGCCAAAACAACTACAATTAACGAAATATCCCGGACAATTACCATTCACACATAGCATCGAAGCTTTTTCAAACATTTATCTTGTTCAAATATTAGTATATTATAGCAAAGACCATCCTTTGCATTTTGGAAATCCCAATCATAAAGATGTTTGTTGCTTATATTGTCTGGGAGGTATCCATTATAATTTGTTGACTCCTAATAAATCAAGATTACCTCAAACTGCTATTGATGTTTTATCTAATCTTCCAACTATATCAACTCCAGCTATGATACATCATGTATTAACTCCTGATGATTTCGAATATGTAGATGATGATACTTTAGTAGATAACTCTCCCATCCTGCCAAAAGTCATTGTTGACGAGGAAATAAGTGATAATGTAATCCCAATAGAAAATCTCCAAATCCATAACTTCTCTTTATTAATAAATCCCTAAGACTCAGTTGAGGTTACCATGACTCATATTATGGAATCCCAATTAAATGATCCCATTCTTAAGAGGCTAAAAACCGCCATTATTAAAAATCAACCTTTTGTAGGATCCCTTAAAAAAATTTTCTATGCACGAAATTCTATTTCAATATATAGTAATTATTTAATTCATAGGAATAGAAAAGATCATTATCATTATGTAGTTTCATTTAGTTTTGCATTACAAGTAGCCATTATAAATCATTATGAATTTGCCCATATAGGTCAAAAACTATATGCCCTCTTAGATTGGATTATTTGGCATCCAAAGTTGCGAATGATTTGTAAAGATATTTCAATGACTTGCCATCATTGTCAGTTAGGAAAAGTTTCTAATATCTATCATGCCCCACCAACTTTAAAAATTAACACTAGATTCCCCTTTGAATTAATAGCTGTAGATTTATTGCAATTGCCAAAGTCATCTAAAGGAAATAGTTATGTTTTCATTTTAACAGATCACTATAGTAAATGGATAGCCACAGTTCCCCTTAGATCCAAACACACTTCTTTAGTGACAGCTGCTTTAAGAACTATTTTACCTTATTTACCACTGATTCCTTCTAGATTATTATCCGATAATGCGCGTGAATTTAGAGGTCCAGAGTTCGAAGAACTGTGGATACTTCACAATATCAAACATATCTATACTACTCCATATAATCCATCTTCTAATGGAATTACAGAAAGAGTCAATCGGACTTTAATTCAGTATCTCCGTGGTACGTTAAGTAATCCCTCGAATTGGGATACACAATTGTCTTCTGTAGTTCTTATTTATAATAACACCATTCATTCGGAAACAAAACGTTCTCCAGCCGAAATAATATTCACCGAAGCTCATGATACCCGTCCAAACCTTCCTTGGACCCGATTTAATAATGACCTACAAAATAAAAAGAAAGATTTGTTTAAAAATAGCATTTGGACAAGTTCATCAAATTTGGACATTATTGTAAACATTTCGTCGTATCACTTGATCCTTGGCTATGGCCTAAATATGATCAACATGGCAATCTTTATAAAAAAAACCATCCTTGGCTATGGCCTAAATTTTGGGTATGATCAACATGGCAACCTTTTAGGCTTCCTATTGGATTTTCAAAACTTTGAGAAGCGTCTTAAGAAAGATAATATTAATCTTGATTTGCTTAATGGTTTTTTGCTGTGCGAATTGAAAAATACTAAAAATAGTTTACCTGGTTGCTTGCTTCAAGTTCTAAATAATTTAAAGAAAAATAACGAGTTGGTCATTAGTAGAACAGATAAAGGAGGAAGAATCTGTTATTATAGACAGGGTAACTTATAATGAAAAAGCCTATTTGCTCTTATCCGAAGTTCAAACATACGAAAAATTAATGACTAATCCTCTGAAAAATTCTCGAAGTAGTTTTAATTCTTCTATAAAAAAGATTATAAACAACTTCCCCGAACTGAAAAAAGAATTTATATCATATTTGCCCAATATAGCACAATTTTACAGCCTACCAAAAATTCATAAGCCTGATGTTCCTCTCCGTCCTATAATTTCAAATGTTAATTGCGTTACCTATAATTTGTCCTCATGGTTGGGTAATGAGTTAAATGTACTCATAGGAAACATATCTACGTCACATATTAAGAACACAGAAGATTTTGTTAACAAAATTAGGTCCTTAACCTTAAACATGTTAATATAGTTAGCTACAATGTTTCATTGTTTACCAATGTCCCTATACAAACCACCTTGGGATGGCTGGATTAGAATGTCATAGATAATCACATCCCTTGTTCTGTCCCTTTTGGGATTATCAAAGAATTAATAATCTTATTCCCGGAACATAGGTTTTTTTCATTTTAATAGAGGATTTTATAAACAAAAGTCGGGCTTAATTAAGCATGGGATCTCAACTTTCCCCAATGTTGAGGTACACAACAAGAATATATGACCATAAGGCAGTTGCGGCAATTTTTGAGGATGATAAACTTTTATAGACGGCATATTCCACATTGTTCGGTGGTGGCTAAATCCCTACTTGAGTTGCTGGGAAGTAAGGCTTTGAAATGGAGTGAAACTTGTCAGAATGCATTTGAATTAG